>CABFVX010001040.1:172117-198416 GCA_902151425.1 Timema shepardi | reverse complement strand
CTGAAGAATACACTAAATTTAAAAAAAATTCTTGTGAGCACTTCTTAAAATATCTTTTAGAACAGACGCGAATTCACACTATAGACCCACTACGCATGGCGACTTTATGGGGCGGCAAATTTTGGATAGCATTATTTTTATTTTTTGTTTTTAATAATTACGTTTAAAATTCATTGAAATATTTCAAGTTAAAGTAAGAACGAGATTTCTTTTTAAATAACTCTACTTTGCAATTACTTCGTAGCCGACGTCAGTCTTCCTTTCTTTATAATGTTAACTCAAGCTATTTTAGGGCATGGACATACCTGATTCTCTTTCGTTGAAATCTTTTCTTGAATACCTACTTACGCCCCCCCCCCCTCACTCCTCTTTCCTCCAAACCTCCTAAAACCCCTGAAAAAAAGGGGGGGCATATTATAATTGTGCCTAGGGCGTAATTTAAAAAAATCTGCTACTGTTTTAGAAGCATTAAAATTTTCAAAAGTTTTTCAGAGCATTTCTCCAAATAACCTCCAGGACTATCAAAATTTCCAAAAATTTTGGTGGAAGCTCTTTTCTAAATAGCTCTTAAAAAGAATATAGTTGCCAAAAATTCTACAAACGAGAATCACTATAAATTGCTTTAAGGAGCATCTAATTTTTTTTAACATTAACTGGGGGAGAGGAGGGTAGAATGTTTCTAAAATAGTCTGTGTTACTTGCCCCCGCTCCCTTTTCTAACACCACTACTGTGTAAATTAACAATGTTATTCCTTAGGGTTCAATAGTAAGTAAACATCATGTAATAAACTTAGAGCATTTTGAAACCCCCTACTACCACACCCATGCTTCCCAGGTTCCTTTAGTACTTTTTCAGTTTTGGTCCACCATAACTTTTATCAATTAGCTTCATCAAATCTAACTAAGGTTTGTAAATTATTTTGAAATAAAATTGAGCTTCTAATTTTTTTTAAGACTTGATAAAATTACTGTCTTGCTATTTTGAACAAAATCCACACATGTATTAGGATTTAAACTAAGATTATAGCTTAATAATAAAGTATTCCATAATCTTTAAATCTATAAAGCAGTTTCCCAAATGGGGTTTTGTGAGGTAGGGTCAAAAGTTCTGGGGAAGAATTTTGAATAAAAAAATTGTTCACATTAAAAGTTTAAAATCTTGTTGGTGCGTTTTTATCTGACATATGAGACATTAGTGCGTCAAGTTGATTTTACTTTAAAAGCTTGTGTACAAAACTGCCTTTGTAGTTGTGGTCCAAAAACTATAGGGAATCCACTCAGCTTAGTTTCACAAATGTTTGTTCACACACTCATGAAAAGTTGGGAATCTTTGTTTACCCATTGCCATTCAGAACTGTGTTAAATTACAATAAGAAGAGACTGCCACCAGTTTAATAAACCATTACTAACAAAGAATCTTATACCATTAATCATCCAATTAAGATTAAAGCCTCGACTTTTCCCTGACAGGCACATATAAGAGGCTGCTACATTTATTTGACATGAAGAAGAATCTAGTTAATTACACCCCCCTCTGGAAAAATGTTACTTTCAATTTAAAGGTATCTGTAAAGGTATACAGTAGCCCCATGACTTCTGAGTCAACATTTAGGTATATACCTGAATTTTGACCTTCAGAAGTGACAGCTGATAAACACGTTTTTGCAGAGCATATGGTTCAGCATAGGGATACATAATTTGGTCTGGTAGCTTTTCAAAGCTTTTAGCTGTCAGTCAGCACCAAAGAAGCCATGGGGCTACTGTACTTAAACCAAGAAGTTTTCTCCTGCACTTGCTGTGCTTTTTCCCCCCCAACTTTTTACACTAAAAATATTTAAGCAACACTGTTATGTTGTACAAAATATTAAACAGTTCCATGTCTGAACATAATTGGGAAACACTGCTCTACAGGCAAGCAACAATTTCTTGAATTATTTTTAAAGTTGAAGACTCACCCAACTATTTAGTTCTAGAGCAGATTGGTTGGCATTTTATTTACTGGAATTTAAAAGAAGTTAGTTATGTTTGAATTGTTAGGTTTATGTTTAATGTTCTTACAAAACTCACACTTAGCATTTCCTAAGGTGGGGGAAAAAAAACAAAAAACCTTGCAACAGCAAATTTAAGTTTTATTCAAAGATCATGGTAGGTATTTTCTTCTGAATGCTATCTTATTCTTTTCAAGTGTGTTAAAATGGCAGAGAAATAAATGTTTACTCTGAAGTAAATATGAGAAACATTTTGTTTAAATGTCAATATTACTTTCATAGGTGTGCTTTAAATCTCTCTTTAATAATCCATTTTATTTTACTGCTCTGTTTATAAGTTTTTTCTTCGAAATGCTATTATTAGTTCTTAGCCCATTCCTCTTCATGCAGTAGCTATTTATATTGAATGCCGATGTAATGAGCAAAAGCTGGTCCTACTTTCAGTGGGAAAGAAAAAATTACAAAATGTAGCACACATCCATGTAAACCAAGTAAGTTCCAAGAGGTGGTAATAATTTGATGTTATTTCCTTGTAGTATACATACTTTTTAAATCAACACAACTTAGAAAACAGAAATGAGGTTTGTGAGGGCAACCTTCCCCTTAAACACAAAAATAAATCACAATGAACAGGATTTTTTTTTTAGGTTTTTATTTTTTTACTCTTTGAAACAGTTTTGTGCCAAACCAAGGGCCTCATATGAAAAACATTTATGAACAGTTTAAATATAGAACAAACTAGCACCTGTAGTAACAGAATGACTCAGATTTCTTGCTGTATACTTACCAACTTGACAATTCCAACAAACAAATTGAGCGCACTTTCCTGTATTAAAATATTATTTTCATTCTTTTAAGTGTGGAAAAATAATACTAAGAAAATCCCTCAATACAAATTAAACTGTCACAGCGATCTAGCAATTTTTGTCAGTCTAAAAACAAATAAAAACACAATTATGTGGTTTGATTCATTGAGTGAAGTGAGTTCTCTGTTTAACTCCAATGACTTGCATTTGTCTATGTGGTGGATATGTCTCACGATTTGATTCAAACTTTGCACAGTTGTTATTTGTACCTTTATACATATCAATTTAGTTGGGTAAGAAAATCTAGCCAAGGGTTGGGAAGAAATCAATCCTTATATGTATAAAAATATGGCTTCTAGCATTACATATATATACATTTTAGGGCATTTCCTGATACCTTGTATGGCTGAAAATCAGCATAACAGTGCAAACTATTGTAATAACTAATAACCTTAAACAAAAAGCTAAGCTTTGTTTGTGGTGGTGGTGGGGCTGAAGCAAATAACTGAAATTTGCCCAGGTCTCCACGAGCGGCCCTTAGGACAACACAAAACATGTACCTTCTTCAATATATAACAAAACATTTCTTAAAGAGTTAAGAGATTTTCCTTAAAAAGATAAATTAATAGTGTTGAATCTTATTAATTTATAATTTAAAAATAAACTAGTTCTAGATTTTATTTAAAAAAAATTTCAGTTCATTTTATGTATTCCTGTTTTGAAAAAATATTCCTAATATGCTTGAGTTGACCTTGAAAGAGAAATCTGGGGAAAGTTGTCATTAGTTCTTAAACAGAAAACTGTACACATGCATACTTCAAAGATTGTAAACATTTATAACATTAATAAATGCATAAGTAAAATGTACAATATGTGATGACAAAAGACACATAATGACAGAATTACATCATTGATTTAAAAAAAAGATGTTTGGCATCTATTTAACATTATACTTTTGTGAAAAATACACGCAAAAAGATTTGATATGCAGCAGATAAAGAACTAATACAATTATATCCCGTACATTTTTGGAGGGCATGTGCTTAATTTCACTTTGTAAAGTAAAAACAATCTGTACAAACTTTATCAAGAGCTTGAAATTTTTAGTTACGTATATTGCTTTAGAGCAGCTTCATTAATAACATGTGAATTAAGTATTAACATATTTTTAACAGGGAAAAAATAAAAACCAGTTGGAAATGAAAAAGTTGGTATTGTTAACAGCCAATCGACTCACTACGACAAAACAAAAATTGTTAAAAAATAATAACATTACAAGATTAAAGGCTAACATTCAAAGAGACAAAAGGCATAAGATTTTAAAGTGAAAAATTATTCATTTATGTTTTAAATGTGAGACACATGATGTGCTTGAACATCAAAAATTTGAAGAGTAAAAATTTAAGTCTGTGTCAAACTTTTTTTTTTTTAAGTTCAATAAAATGTCAAATTGGTGCAAAGGTTTTATTTCATCAACCATTAAAAATGAAAACAACTTTCTTCCCTAAGAAACAAAACAGTATCTATCATACACATCACCTAGTTTCTTTTGAGATCCATTATGATAATGTTCATTTAGACTTTCCAAGAAAGAGTGAAACGCTGTGTTGACAACACTGCCTAGAGTTATTTATTATCTTCAGCTACAGTCCAAAACCTTCAAGCGTTGATCTAAATTCATGAGCCAACTTCAATTCACTGAAAAATAAAATCAACAATACTAATAAAGTAACAGTAGACAGAAATATAACCATAATTAAGTACATCTTATAAAAACAAATAATTGTCTTGTGACTCAGAAACCTTTAGTATAGTGCTAGGCACGATTTAATTTAATCTCAAATGCATTATGAGGCCAAAATATGAATAGCAACAACAGTTTATCCATACAGATGACATTCTAATGGAGTGAGTGTGTGTGAACATAGAAGAAAAACAACACCCTCACTCAGACTGATCTATTGACCAAACCATTAGGGAACTTACAGCAGTGTGTCATTCAATAATATAAATACACAATCGTGGAGCTCACTTCTTTATTTAAACAGTTGTAGTGTAATCTATGTTTATCGAGTAAACAAGACGGTTAAGTAACACTCCTGGTTGTTTAAAGTAGGAATACAATTTCTTTGCATAATTTATAAAAGGAACAAACACAATATAGCATTACAATGAAAAGTGTGAAATATGTTCTTTTCATTGTAAAAGACATATTGTGTTCATTCCTATTATATGTTTCTATCCACCTTTCCTGTACCTTCTGCCAAATATAATACAATTCATAAAAGTGATAAGAGGTTTTCCTTATAGATATATATCTGTATAATTTATGTAATTTAAGAACGAATCATTTATAAATATATAGATTAGTGGTGTGTGAAATTTTGACTTGGGCTTTTAAACAAATCTCAGCCTCGAAAATAAAAATATAGACAGCTAAAGTACTTGATTTAAGGTCAATTATTGCCATTCTGTAGTTATATAGGTAGGTACATTACGAAATTAATTTTTAATATAGAAACAATCTGAAGTCATGTAAAATTGAATTGTAAGTTGTGATAAGAGCTTGATTTATCAGATAATGAAATATTCACAAACAATTGTGCAATAAAATATTTTCAAAATAATTTTAGTGCATAAAGATATAATTAACAACAATATATTTTTTCAAGCATAAAATAACTATAAAAAGAGATTCAAACTTGGAGAATATTTCATACATTCGTTTCAAATTCACTTCAAATTGAAAAAGTTTATGTGATCCAAATTTGAAACCTATTGTTACATTGTGTCTAGTTTGCTATAAAGAAAAATTGTACATTTAGCAGGAAAAAAGTTTGATTTAAATAAACATTCTGACAAAATTTAATACTACACCAAATATATATAAACAAAAAGGATTGCTAGGAACTTCATTATATATCAATTTAAAATGGCACCAGTTTTGCTGGGCCATTACAGAATACTGTAAATGAACAATTAAATTATAGTAGGGAGTGGCACCAATTAATATTTTTTGACATTGTTTAACCCGGACTGTCTCCAAATAAACATATATTTTACAAGAGGGCATAAATCGTCTTGATAGAAAATAAAATATCAATAAAATCATCAATATGCCATCAGCAATATCCGTTATAATAAAAAAACAATTTAGGGTAGGGCAAGAGAACATTTAGCACAACAAAGATTTTTTTAAAGACAAAATTCAATAAGATTTTTTTTCCCTGGTCTTACCTAAAATGTTATATTATGAACAATATGCATTCTAAAGCAGTGATTCCCAACCACGGTTCCACCGAACACTGGGGTCCTGCGGGCCCATGCTGGGGTTCCACGTTGGTGCTACAAATTATTAAAATTAATGGGGCAGTAGCCCATTCAAAATATTTGGGAACTTCTGGTCTATGATAACATTGTCATAAAACTGGACTGCCGATTATGGGAACTGAATGTTTGTATGAAAATTTTAGTTTTGTTCTGTACTGTCAGATACAATTTTTACTTTGATTAGCAGACTAATTGGTGTGATATATAATGAAGCTCTAGGGAATCTCAACAAGAACAAATATAAATTATGAGACTGAAGTGTTCTGCCAAATTGTAAACCTAACATGCAAGTTTATTCTATCTAACCAATATTTTATTTCCATACAACTTTTCAAAAGCCTGGCAAAATAAAAAATAAAAAAAAGGTGCAAAAACAAGGCTGAGTGCTGTTCTAGAGCTAGTTTAGCTTTAATATATAGCCTTAACTCACCATTAAGGGTTCACTCATGCCATTTCACCATTTCTTAGTCAAATAGCCCCTTGCTTCTAATGACAAACAAATTTCACCCTTAAAACTATTCTAACAACATTCAGTCTCATTTTTGCATTCCAGCCTAAGTGCCTAAAACAGAACATACTTATCGCTTCTGTCTTTTTGACAAATACTATAGCAAACACATTTTAGCTATGATTATGTGAACATGAGTTAACACACCCCCCGGATCAATGGGCACACAAGAGTGAATGTGTTAAGCACATCTAGTTTAGTGACTTGAGAGGTCATAGTCTGAATTCTAGTCGATTGTACTAAAGTCATTTTTTTTTCTTTAATGGCTGAACACAAATGTGGATACATTACATATATCTTCTATCTTACACAATCCTACCCAATTAGAGTAATTAAATGTTTACAGCTCGGATGGGTAGTAATATGCGAATCAAACAAAGAGCAAATTAATTGCTTAGAGCTCTCCGTTAACCTTTGAGCAGGTGCGCTGGGGTATAAAGTACCCCAATTTTATATTTGTTAGTATGGTAAGACTGGGATTTAAAGTACTCTGTGCACATGCCCATGTCAAATATAATGGTGCACCTGTTCGAGGGTTAAATATGGGTTGGAATCATTGGCCCAGATCTAAGCGTGAATGTCCTTCATGAAGTGATTGCATGCAGCAATAGTTATAGCGATTCATGCAACATCAATTAACAGCAATTTATAGTTGTTTGGTAGAAGGCAGGTTTCATGGATGCCGGAATTCAAAGAAATCACAAGTTTGATGGCTTCACAGTTCATCACCTCAGCTTTCATCGAATGTCAAGACAAGATGCACTTACATAAAAACATTCCAGGGTTACCACTAAAATCAGCACTTCCTAAATCCAAAAAGTTTTAATGAGGCCCAGTCGCATAGTTTACATTTTTTCAACAAGGGATACTTCCAAAAATTCAAATTTAAGTTTAAAGTGCAAATGACAGGCAGAAGCATGAATGACGTGTGTGTGTGTGTGTGAAAAAATTAAGAAAAGAGTTTGAGAGCCGATTACTGGGTGGGATATTAGATACAAAATTACACTGAACCAGGAATCTTGCGTGAATTTTTGCATTTTTCACTTTAAGCCAATGATATTGGTACCAGTGAAATAGTTGTATCGTTTCAGAAAAATTATTATATTTCAACTTTGTTGTATATTTTAAAACAGGGTAAAATGGTTTCCTTGATCTTATTTATCCCGGTAAGCGTATTATAATTCAGTGTTAAAAAAAACTCCCCGGTCTTCTAATGGAAACCACACCACGATGCAACACTTGGTTTGAGATGTATTAATTACATAAGTTATGTGTCATCTGGCGTGTGAGTGGATCTCATGTTTCTACCAAGGGTTAACACAAAATCTTTATAGGTTCACTTCCTTCCTTATCCCTTATATTACTTCATTTATTTCGTTTCCATTAATTTGTCAATTACTTATATTTAAGTGGTGGATATGTACAAATTATATAGCTTGTTAATATGTGCTTTAATCAATAAAGGGGTGTGTGAAGTCCATAATTTGAATTCAAAGCGAACTTGAATCGGATAAATGAAATATTTTCGAAGGCCAAATCAAAGTTTGAATATTTAAAAAAAAAAAATTTATGTTTGGAAAAATATAATTAAGATTATTTATATTACTTTATACACTACAATTACAAGGGAAATGCTTAAGTGTACAATTTTTTGTTCTAAGCTGACAAATCCCAACATGCAATTCAACTACTTCAGTTTTTAATGTAGACAACAGCTCAAAATGGAAGTGGCCATAAATATAGTATTTTTGTTTTCAACATTTTTTTATTAGAAAAGCTTTGCAACTATCTATGCCGGAATATTTTACACAGCAAAGTTGATATTTGTTGCGAAGCTTCACACACACCTATCTCAATATCTTAGAACAGAAGTACTGACTGTGTGGTAACTCTTGACACAAACAGATATATATTTTATGAGCAAATAATCTTATAAGCAGTTTTACTGTATTAGTCAGCTCAAGTGAAGTAAAAATAAAAGATGGCTAAGCAAAATAAAAACACAACAAAGCTGAGACAACATCAAAACGTTCCATCAAACCTGAGTACGTTGTTTTAGCGAAATTTTTTTTTAGGTTTTCTTTTTTTTTATTAAAACATTTAATGAGTCCATGCCGACTACCACGATTCCCTCCAGTTTCCGTCATGAAACAACGGTACTCGAGATACATCTATGTCTGGGGACGTCTCTGCAAAAATAGCGACCAATCACCTAGCAGAAAAACCCATCGCCGATGCGTCATCTATATAACTACAAAAATTACGTTTAGCAAGTTTTTCCAAGGTTGTTGTATATTCACACCTACAGATACTCATAAAATTATATTAAAAAAACAACAGTTGAATAGACACCACCAAAACCTCTAAGTAAAAACACACTGCTGCCAACATGTTTTAAAAATAAAGTGAAACTATTTCTTCTAATGTTTTAACATCACTGTGCAGTTGAAAATTTCATCAAAACATTTGTACAATACCAGTTGAGCCAACAGTACAAAATAAAAAGCACTACAGTAATATAATGGTTACCAACTTACCTGGGAATCCTGACGTTGGCTGGCCTGGAATAGAATACTGTGGCCGGAAACTGGCAAAGTTTGTATTACCGAAACCACCTGGCAGCTGGCCGGCCTGAAAGCCACTTGGAAATTGACTATTCAACAAACCTTGAAAAAAGAAAAAATATAAATAGTGAGTGATAAGTGCAATTCAACAACTTTTGAATAGTACTACTTCTTAAATATTGCCACTTGGGTCTGCCAAGCTAAACTGACCTCCAGGTCCTTGGGAGGTGGTAGGGGTGGTTGGGGTGCTTCCGGAAGTGGTGGTGGCTGCCAGTCGAGACAAAATAGACCTTTCCGACATCTGCAGCCTTTGAGCCACTGGAGGAATGCGAGCGAGAGTGGCTGGCAATCGGCTTACATCAGACTTCATGTCAGACAAGAGCTCCTCTAACTGGTTCAGCACCTAGATACGCACATAAGGAATTCAAAAATATAATAACAGGAATTATTAATTAATCAGGGATGTGCAAGTCGAAAATTTGAGAATGAAACAGTAAGAAAAATATCTTGTCTTCTTTCTTGTGGGGAAAAAAAAGAAGTGACTTAAGAGATTTACAAACCAAGCTAAGAATTTATTATTTTTAATAATATTTGATAATACTGTAAATATCTGAAAATAGGCTGCATTTTCCCACAAAAACAGCTTTTATAAAACCATGTGGCTTATAATCCATAAGAAATGTCACTAGGAGAAACAGGATAAGGAATGAAGTTATCCGGGAAAGAATGGGTGTAGAGAGTGCATGAGATAGTAGATACAGCAAGGCAGAGATGGTGTACAGATAACACAAAGTGTGCAAATGAGAGAAGAATGGAAGCATTTAAAGGTGGAACAGTGGTGGAAGGATAGAATAAGATGAAGATATTTTAATAAAGTGACCCAACCACCAGCTGGAAACAGACGATGACGAGTTAAATATTTTGTAATTTCCACAACAGATGATTCTATTTAAAACTTATTGTTGACAAGGTTATTTAAAAATAGTTGGACCTTGACACCAATTGTAAAAATATAGCTTCAAGCAAAAATGGCAAACAAAAATAGATGGTCAAACTTTAAATATTTACTTATATTTTTACCACATGTTTTAGTAAAATGAATTAGTGCCTAATGGCTTGGAAATGTATCAGACAGTGTAGAAACACTGTACAGTAATGTAAAGTAATTGATAGTAAAAGCCAACCTGAAAAGATAGATAGGTTAGGCCTAGATAAAAAAAACACATCTCTCTTCTTAAACTATTGCACTATATTACACTTCACACTTTGTTGAATTTTCAGAGATGTTCCTTTATCATTAGAAGACACACATCGAAAAATAAAAATAGCTTGTTGAGAATTATTGATTAAAAATAGCTTTAAAACTAACAGGGACTAAAGTTGAAATAATAAATAAAAAATAATGTTTGATTTAAAAGATATAATAAATGAAATTATTTTATTTATAGGTTTATTGTTTTTATTATCTCAGATTTAAACTAGGGGGTATTCTGGATTTGGTTACTCATTAATGTGCCTGATTTGAGAGTTATTGCAAGTGGTTGTCAGGAATGCTCTGAGTATTCTGGTGGTGTATTAGGAATCAAAGTCCTTATTATGGGTGTTAGCATGGGAAGGAACTAGTTTATCTAGATTTTTGTGGATGGTATCAAAACTGTGATTGTTCATGAATATTCTCAGAGGTCCTGTTGTGAGTCCAACATATTCAGCCTCACAAAAATTTGCATTGAAGTTGGTAGATTAAGTTGGATATGTTGCAGTCATAATGGCCATGGATGGGGTATTGCTTCTAGGTGGTCTTACTATTGAAGGTCATGATGGGTGGGTCGATCTTGAAGGTGTTGCAGCGTTGTTTCATACACAGGTGTGAACCTTTTGATGTGTTCATTTTGTTGGGGTCAAGCAATTTTGGATGTACAAGAAGGCTGTGAAGAATAGATGGCCGTTTGAAAGAGATTCTCGGGGGAGAGCTGAGAAGGTTTTGTGTCTGAGTGGAAGAAGTTAGAAAGTTGTAGTAGCCATTCTTGAGGATCATGTTGATTCTTTGAAGTCCTGGATGGTATTTTGTAATGAAAGGTATGTCATCAGAAGTTTGTCTGTGATTTGTAGAATCATTTGAGATGACTCTAGAGATTTGAGTATCAATGAGAGTATTTGAAGGGTACCCTCTTTCTTGAAATACCGAATAAAGTTTATTGCAATACTGAGTTAGGTCAGCACTGCCTGAACATATAGCTATCATTTTTTTACAGAAAGAAATATAAATTTACGAGCTATAACCTTAGTTTGTCAAACAGTGAAAGTGTTTTAAAGATTAGATGTATTATTAAAAAGTTATGTTTTTTTAAATATCCATTAATGACATGACTGTACTACTTTAATAGTTTCATCGATATAACTACAAATATTCTGAAATTGAATAAAGAACCTACTTATTATGATACAAGCAAACTTATTTAACATTTAAAATATACATTATCAGCATTAGGCACTAAAAATACCTAGCATGTTTGAATAAAACAAATGCATACTATGAAAGTACATGTACAAACAACATACTTTGTGAAGGACAGCATTGGCTGGTTTGTTGCCAGCTAAGCTCTCCTTCGATAAATGCTGGTGCGATTCTGCAAGACACTCCACCTCCGCAAATCTGGCGTTGAGAGACATGGCTGGATGGTTTGGATCCTGAGTCAAGTTTAGGTACGCTGCTCTTCGTAGCTGTTCTTCTATTACCAACGCCTGCTCAAGAAGCTACACACAACCATTAATATAAATATTTTCACATAGGAATTCTTGATTGTGAAACTGGCTCAAAGAATAACTTGCATTATTGTTTCTCGCCTATGGCCTGGGTCAGTTTTTTTTATAGAATATATTTTTCCACTACCAGCTGGCTAGGCCTTTCATAGCTTCATATGCCTTATACTCTAACTTAAGACTAGGGCTAATCGGTCCCCAGCCATCAATTTTTCAATGTTAAAGAGTATCATCAATGAAAATTTTTCAGCCATGTTGTGAATCAAACACGGGACCCTTAACTCAGTAAGCATACACGCTGTCTGCGCTAAGGTGTCGAACTAAAGAATAACATTTATGGTAGATGCTAAAAATTAACAAATATGGTTGAATCGAGTCCACTTTTTATTTAATAGATGAGTTTGTTATAGTTTTTGATGGAACCACTGACCTTGAATCTTCTGGCTAGAAACTTGTTTTTAATTTCAAGAAAGTTGCCCTTTCCAACATCCATCTTGAAAGGTTCGTTGATGATGGCGAAACGAATATCATTCTGAATGTCCTGCCACCGGCCATATCCATGAGTCACGATACCAGCCAACAACCAGTAGTCATGCCTACACATCAAATGGTCACTTTTTATTTTCCTTAAAAAATACTTATATATATATTATTTCTAAGTTTATGCAAAGCTTCAAAATTTCAAATCTGAATCTTTAGGTATAACTTCTTTTAAAAAAACTACCCCTTTATACAAATTTTAATTCAACAGATCAACTCCTATTAATTGACTTTACCATAAAAAATTGCATTTATATTATCAATAAGGATATGTATGCTACTATTCAGATTTTCGAGGTGTGAAATAATGCACAGAAAGGGTAGGAGAGGGTAGTGGGGATAGCATCTGAGGAGGAACCATTAGAGGGGCTATTATGCAGATGACTATTGTAATTTCAAGGTCAACCACTGAGTAGATGGTTGGTGAATAGAAGGTATGTTGAGTAAAGTAGCCCCATGGCTTCTTTGGTGCTGACTGAAAGCTTTGAAACGTTACCAGACCAAATTATGTATACCTACGCCGGACCAAATGATCTGTAAAAACATGTGTTTAGCAGCTGTCACCTCTGACGGTCAAAAATTAGGTATATACCTAAATGTTGACTGTCAGAAGTCAGCTGTGAGCTGTCAGTCAGCACCAAAGAAGTCATGGGGCTACTGTAGATAAAGGAGAAATAGGAAAGGGACCGGCTTTGGCAGCCGTAAGGTCAAAGGTACTAATCTAGCAATAGAATGGACTGCCAAAAAAGGGGGAGATCGGGGTTCGATCCCAGTTGGGTGTAATGAGGGTGGTTTTTCCCAAATGAATTGCCACACAAACGTGGGTATACTTTCTCTAAATTTAACCTTCCTTACTCACACACGTTAGTATAATTAGTAAATAGGCGTACAACCCAAACAGGTACTAAGATGTGGTGCTAAAAAAAATAATCATGGGTGTAATACTTCAATGTTCAGTTACAGATTAATTTGTGTACATTGCTTTTGTTTAGTAAAAATAACCCACGACAAAAAAAAAAAGTACAAATCTAAGTCTAACAGTGGTAGCATAGCAGGGGGAAGCTTTCTCCCCTTCGGAAATAATTTATGTCCACCAATTTTCTAAGCTTTGGCAGGAATGGACAAATTTAAAAATGATGAGAAGCATCCAATTTTCCAAAATTTGACAGGTATAAATAACTTCTAGATGTATATAATTTGCTAAATATTTCAAGGCAAGAACTCCTTCAAATCCAGCTATCCAATCATAAAATTTTATAGGGGGGAAAAAAAACCAAATGACATCTGAGAGCATCCTATTTTCCAAAATTTGCTGGAAGAGGCTCACTCTGTAAAGACCACTCTAGCTTGAAGAGAAGTATAATTTATAAATATAACTCAGACGAGAGCCCCCCCCCCCCCCCAATTTTTTTAAATATCACCATTCCTCTCTTTACCACCCAACTAATAGTAAACAAAAAAANCCCCCCCCCCCCCAATCTATTCTGGCAGTATCCTATTTTCAAACTTTCACCGGGTTCTCAAGCCCACCTTTAGCTTTGGGGTCAAAGCCCTTCAAAACCCCTTTTTATTTGCTAAGCTAATTTACCCCCCTTGACACACAAGGTTTCGCCACTACTGAAGTTGAGTAGCACAAAGAGAGGGGAAGCCCATTCTTTGTCCCTTGTACTAGGCTCAGAGCACCTGGCGGGCATGAATGAGGTAATAGTTATATTTTAGAGAAAATTGAACACAACAATCCAGTCCAATTGCTTAATCTATGGTTTGTTCTAATGGTTACATTAATTAAATACCGTAGTGGCTCGAATATAATACAACCCTAAAGTTTTGAGGTGTTTTACATAAAAAATAAATGGTCTCGGATATAATACAACCTGACATGACAGTAAGAGGTAGAAACTTAACTTTTACTTTTAAAAAAGTGTTTCAAATTTGTTAAGTAAGAATAAAATTACCTTCGTTATTATTTAAAGCTACCAGTCCTCACTCACTTGCTGATCTGCCATAGGTGTTTTTTTTTTACCAGCAACATGGCCCAAACAGTGGCCTACTGAATTAACAGTTCACTGACAATCAAGGGTAGAAATATTAGTACATATGCGTGGTTACAACCAGCCCCGTGACAGTAAAGGTGGGGTGAGGTAGGGTTGACAGGGCAGATAAATCCAGTATAGTCCTAGAATTCTACAAAATAGACCTTTGTAGGAATCTGCCCTTTTTTTTCAATGAAAAATATTGGACTGTGCATATAATAAGGGTACAGTTTTCAGAAGGATATTTTTAGGATAAAAACAATTAATTATATTCAGGCCAATACGGTAAAAGAAGGGGAAAAAAAGTTAGTGAAGTAAATTATAAAATATAATTTAATTTGAGCTAATTTTTTTAAGCATATTTTTACCATTTTAAAAACTTGTACTAACATTTTCTTGACACAATAATACCCGTTAAAATAATTCCTACCTCCTGTGCCATATTTCATACTCGCGGCCAGGAACTGCAGCCTTCTCTTCATTAATCCAAAGCGTGTGGAGCTCAGTGAAGCCACCATCGGCAATATTGAACATAAATTTGCGCTTCTGTTTGTCCAACAAATCATCAACCTTGACTACCTCCTCAGAGATTTTCTCATCTTTCTTATCATCTTTGGGCACCTCTTTCTTGTCCTAAATACAAAAGTTTAAACAATGTCCATATTTAGTCAACCAATCATCTGGTATATAAATAACAAGCAGTTACAATTTAATGGGGTAATGGCTGACGCCTGAATCTTGATCATTCATACAACCCTGTATATACTGGCAAAATTTTATGTGGGAAAGAATAGCATTTGAAATGTTTTCATTTTAGGAGATTGTAATTTTTGGAATTCTTCAAATTAATGTAGAGGTATGCCTACAGTAAAAATTATATTAAAAATATTATTTAGCTTTACTTTAAGCACGATAAGCAAATGTCAAACTATTAATATGAATTTTCCTCCATCTAAATGTTTCTGTGCTAAGAAATAAACATTTCTAAATGTGCAGTACTTTTTTTTACCTCCTTATCATCATCTTCCTTTACCGCTTCTTCTTCCTCCTTTATATCTTCCTTAGGTTTCTCCTCTTCTTCCTTCTTCTCTTCTTTTTCCATACCTTCCTGCTTGATCTCTACCTCTTCTGGAGTCTTCTCTTCGCTTACCTCCATTGGCTCAGTCTTGGCCACTTCCTCCTTCACATCCTCTTCCTTCTCTTTCACCACTTCCTCCTCAATTTCAAGTTCGTCACTTGAGGACTCTTTCTTTTTCTCTATCTTCTCCTCTTCTTTCTTAGGTTCTTCACTAGCTACTACATCTTTTGTATCATCTTTAGAATTATCACTGTCCTTGACAACCTCATCTTTAACAGTCGCCTCTTCCACCTAGAACATACATTAATTACTAAGGATAAGCCCTCAAATCCATCAAATCCCTTAAATCCTTAAGGATATTAAAGTTTGATTCTATTCTATTTATATTTCCTCTTGTGTTCATAATAATATTACAAAATTCTGGTTCAGATTTCAAAGATGAATTGGAAATTCGAATTAGTAAAATAGTGGATTAGACCCAACTATATTAATTACCTTTAAGATAAAAACCACACAAAAAATTAAATAGGTTGCACACAACAACTTAATTAGGTTTAGTCAGAAACACAATACCATGCTGTAGATTCATTGATATGGACTTGTTTTAACTGCAGAGGATAACAACTATGGCAATATAAATTAAGAGTAAAAAAAAACTAAAGATGTTAAAGTTCCTGTTTTACTAATTCTGGTTCTAGAATTTTAATCTTGATTTTTCAATTCTTCATCATTTTCAATCATTTTCCCACAGGATATTTGTATTTGAGAGCTAAGAATTGCGGTATCAATTATAGTGATATACATTACCAGCAAGAATATAGGGTATTGAGGAATACAGAAATTGAATTTGACAGCCCTTAAAGTTGGACTGTAGGGAATGTGAGTAAATTAAAATGTTTTTTTCAGTTTTTATATTAAACAATTTTTTCGGTTGAAATAAATCAAATATTGTTTCAGTAAAAAAAATAAGAGTTTAATTTTTTTTAGCATGGTGACAGCAACATTTCTTGAATATCTGTCAAGGGTATCATGGAATTTAGTGAAAATATTTCATCTTCATTTAAGATTTTTTTCATCTAATGCTCATGACAGATATTTAGAAATCACTGTTGATACCCCCACGTAAAGAAAATTAAAATCTATGTTACTACTGGAATAAGATTTGATTAATTTTGGCCAAAATATGTTTTGCTATAAAAGTTGCAAAAAACAGTGGCTTTTTCTCGATTTTCGTACATCTTTACCTTAAAAAAATTAAGGTTGCGGGTGTTTTTAATTAAAAAAAAAAGCACTGACTTTTACTAATGATTATTGTCAAAATATTTTCACCAGCCACTTGACAGTCAAACGAGTCCTGCCTAAGTGAGCAGTTGCAATTTAAATTTTAGGCTTAAAAAAAGTTATTTTTGAATAGTTTTTAATGTGGTTTTAGCGAGAATTTAATAATAATTAAATAATATATTCACACACATACATATAAATAAGTAAATAAATCTCTAAAATTATATAATATTCTTGAAAATAAAAAGATAGATTTTAATGTTTTCTCTACCTCCTTCTCCTTGCTCTCCTCCTGACTAACGACCGTTGGCGCCGGACTGGCTGCCGCACTAGTCGCTGGCGTAGCGCTTGTGCTGGTAGTTGCACTGCGGGGAGTCTCACCAGATTCGGGAACTACCCCAGACTTGATCGGTTCCACCGGTTTACGGATCAGCTCTGGCATGCTGTAGTAGCCATTGATGTGCTCGAACTCTTGAACCTGTACCAGCAACACACACGCAAACACACAACACATTCATACATGTGTATAAAAGAATTGGTTAAAATGGTTTGTTGCTTTCAAGTAATCAGGGTAAGATATACTTTGTTAGGGGTGTGCAAAGTCCACATTTTCAATTCTAAGCAAAAAAATAAAAAAAGAAGACACCCCTTCTCCTCTCCCTCCAAATAGTTCCTATAGGCGTATATTTTTCAAAAATAATAGAGAACCCGTCCAATAACTTGATTAAAGGCATTAAAATGTCAAACGTTTGCAGAGGGAGGTCCGCCGAAACTATTTAGACTGAGGAGAGGGGACAAGACCATCCCAATTTATTTTCAGTTAATTGACCTCGAACCAAAACAATTAAGTTTCTGCCGTCACTGACCCAACATGGATAATTTTAGAGCTTAATTTGTTTTTCTCTTATAAAGTAAGAGGTTTAAAACAAATTATTGAAGAAAAGGTTCTTGCCCTATCATCATAGTCCAAATTGTAAACTTTCCAAACCTCATTGGTAAACACTTTTCAAATTAAGGTATTTCCAATCTGAACAAATTTATTGAAGACTTTGACTCTTATACTGTATTTATAACTGCATGCTGTTTAGGGGGTTGATTGCTGGACCTCCGCCTCATTCTGGTTTCTTTACTGACTAGTAATGTCCAATGACGTGTTCTCAAAACTACCATTCAAATAGTTTCAGGTTGAAACGTTTTGTTGTTCCTAATCTCAAAAGACTTACTCTCTTTCACAGTTCTCCTCACATTCACTAATACGACCTTTTTTCTTGATAAATATTTCATCATAATCTACTCAGATTTGTTGCCCGAATAAATGAACCATATCAAAAACTATTTTTAGAAATATAATCAAACATCAAATACCTATATACTCATTTGTATGTTCTTGTCTTGTTTAAGCCATAAATAAGGCAGTATTTACTTTAAAATGTCAACTTTTGTGGGTGGGGGATCGAACCCCTCCTCTAATAAGTAACCCCAGCTATAATCTTAGTTCACCTTGTCAAAGTTAAGAAGTATAGAGCACCATCGATGATTATAATATAAAATACCTCAATATGTATCTTCAGTCCTCATTATTGGTTATCGAAAAAAAAACGCAGCTTATTTTCTTATCAATATGGTAATAATTAATGAGCATTTACTTTACCTTAGAATTGTTATTTGAAATATATTAACATATTTTAAGCACATTGTGGGATTTGGAATGCCCTAAAAACTTTTAGATTTTTTTTCTAGTATGGTTTTATTAGAGTTATCAAATGATATAAAATTCAAATCGATATTGATTAAATCACATACCTATGTAAATCTAGAGTTGAACTACATGTTGTGATAAAAGCTTGATTTATTATTTCCTACGTGATCTTAGAGCATTTTAATAAATAAGAACAATGTATTTTTTTCACGTAAAAACAATATTTGGATTTCAATTCGGCTTCAAAACTGGACTTTGCACATTCCTATAATGAGCCGATGTGAAAATTAATAAAACCAAATAATCTTTCTCTTTAATTTTCACTAGACAACTGGAATCCTACAGTAGCCAAAACTTCTTTGGTGCTGACTGACAGCTCACAGCTGACGGTTTTGAAAAGTTACCAGACCAAATTATGTATCCCTACGCCGAACCATATGATCTGCCAAAACGTGTGTTTAGCAGCTGTCACTTCCGACAGTCAAAATTTAGGTATATACCTAAATGATTACAGAAGTCAGCTGGGAGCTGTCAGTCAGCACTAAAGAAGCCATGGGGCTACTGTACATAGACTACAAATAAACAAAACATATATGCTTCTTGGAAAAAAAAAAAAAGTTTAAGAGAGAATAAGCTTGCTCACCTTCTTGCGAATGAGAGACATGACCCCTATGCGCGTGAGAACATGCTGCCTGCTGAGGCCTTCCCTGGGGACACCATCTGCAAAAGTTTCAGCGTTGTCTGCACCTGGCTCACACAGGTGCCTCATGAATAATGATACGTATGCCTTGAAGTTCTTCTCAGATTTTCCACGAAGATCTCGCACCAGCCTGAATTTTATATAAAACATTTAAATAAAGATAAACATAAAAAGAAAAAAAACCCAACAAGATCATTGAACAAACTTATATACCAACTCCAAGGCCTTTAATTCATTACAGAGCTGAATATATACATGTTTTACTGATTGCATTGTAACACAAAATGTTAACATTTATTTACAACTTACTATAGTAAGTTGTGCAAAGTCCAGTTTTTCAATTCAAAGTGAACTCGAAAAATGAAATATTATTGAAGACGAATCATTGTTTGAATATATTCTTTCAGTTGATTTATGCTTGAAAATTATTATATTGTGCTTATTTATGCACAAAATTAACCTGGAAATATATATATTTTGCACAATTATTTGTAATATTTTGTTCTAATCTGATAAATAGAATTATTATGACAACTTACAATTCAATTACTTCAGATTTTTTCCATATTATTATTGAATTGTAATTTATAGCTCGGATAGCCAATAGTTTACAGTAGAGTGAGTATTTTAGCTGTCTATTTTTATTGGCAAAGCTTCGTAATTGTTGAAATCAGAATTTCGTTTGAAGCAAAGTTGAAGCTGATAGTTGTTTGGAAGTCAAAATGAAGTTTCAAAGCTTCACATACCCTTATTCTATAGTAGCTTAAAAATTAATGTAGCAAATTAAAACTTCTTTTGTTCACAAAGTTTTCTAAGATTTTTATCTATAGATTTGTAAATAAAATTAAGACTTGGATTCATATAATAGTGCATTCGCCCCTCTTTAATAAAAACATATTGATATTAATTATTTATTAAAACAATAGCTGGGAATCGGATACTTTTACCTATTTTAAATGACAAACTGGCAAGTGGCAATACTCGTAAAGAAACAAGATAATCAGTAGCAAGTTCCCTGAAAGCACTAAAGAAGGGATGAGCAAGCAATTTCACCTCTCCTGCGGACCTCAGAATTAATAAGTCTCCTGTGTACCTCATAATAAATAAGGTGTGCCACCCAGTTTCGTTACCAGAGGAAAAGGCCCCCCATTTGGGTTTGAACATTTACTGTCACTTTACAATAACAAAAACAATTCACGTATATTAGTATGTAACCTAACAGTAAAATAAGACACACTTTATGAACTTCTAAGATTTAATTTGAACTTGAACTATTTTTCTTTTAGCATCACACATAATGTTTAATTTATATACACAAAAATTATAGACTGTAGACTGGTTATGTATGGGAAGGCCTTTGATGAAGGTTTACAAATCAAACCATCATTCTAAATCTTCCCAGTTAATATTTCGAGTTCAAGTGATACCAAGCAAAATTTCTCGCATTACCTAGATACATGAGAACTCTCAACTCGAAAATTAAACATGGAAAAGCTACGTGTAGTTTTCAAAGAACCTTACAATAATCCGTAGATACAAATTGTTAAAAGTGTTTTTGAATGAATAACACTTGATTAAGATAACTTATTCCTACAGAACCCTATTATTATATATGGAAGAAGTTACAGGAAAGAGGGACCCCTTAATGAACTATGAAAGAATGAGACCCATGTCGCAGGATTTGGTGGTAATGATCGGTTTTCTTCAAGAGGCAGTTACCTCTTTGTCCAGTAGCAGAAATATAAAGTGTGAACTGTGTTCTTTTCATTGGAAAAGGTAATCAAGTTTAATTGCTAATATGGTAATGATGAAAAATTGCCAAATTCATATCATCACAACTGAAGAAAATGTTGGAAATTAAGTATGTGGGAAAAATAACGCAGGGGAAGCCAAGAAAGAGATGGGAGTAGCGGATAACAGAAAGTGTTCAAATGAAAGAGGAATGGAAGAAATTAAAGGAAGAAACGTGGTAAAAGGATAGAGGAAAATGGAGGAATTTTACTAAACCGACCCGGCCACAAGCCAGAAACAGTTGATGATGATGACTTTTTTTTTACTTAAATGCCAGAATTTACATTTACTGGAATATGTTTATCAATGGGACCCCAATTACTAAAATACTATATAATGGAAATTGATAAAAATAAGGAAAGATAAACTAAGCGAAAAATAAGTTAAGAAATCTCACCTAGGAAAATATGATTACTAGAATTTGAAAGCTAAGAATCGATAGGTAACAACACTTAGTTTTTTCATCTAGAAAAATGGCTTAAATTACTGAATAGTAACTATATTGTGTATTACTGTTATATATTACTAAAACAAAAAGGACAAGTATCTCTTACCATTGAGAGTTGAAAGCATCCTGAGGAGGCATACCATACCGCATTATAGCATTGAGGAATGCCTTCCTTTGTCGAGCATTAAAACCAAGAACCTAGAAAAGAAAGGGTGAAATAAAAAATATATTAAAAAATTGCAATTTTTTTTAGTGTCACTTCTTACTACACGTATAGGCTATATGCTTATGTACTAATTAAGCAAATGGTTTTAAAGATTAGGAAGGGTATATTTGAGAGGAAATGTACTCACATCTGCATGGGTCCCCCCCCCCCCNCCCCCCCCCCAACCATTCTCAATACACCCGGCCAAGATTTGAACCTCAATCTCCCTGTAATAAGCAGTCTAGTTTATTCCGAGAGCAGCGCCTTAGACCATGTGGCCATTGAAGCGAGAAAATGTTAATTCATAAGCTTGCACAAAATTTCCAGTTGCATCTAAAATTCAAGCTCTTTTACTTAAACACATTCCTTCAAGTCAAAATAAGCAATTTATTAGTTTTGTTTTATCAGAATATGAGTTCAAAGTTGGGATTTAAAGCTTTAAGACCTATAATAAATAAAAAAATAAGAGCATACAATTAAAAAAACTAATATGTATAATATTCTAGACTCACCTCAATATTACCCCCAACACGTGCAAGAAGTGGTGGTAAAGGTCTATCCTTCTCATCCTTACGCTCCATACGACGCTTACATCTTCGGCTGAGATCATTTCCTGAATTAAAAACATAGCTTTGTTAATAAAAGTCTTAAGCCCACAGCAGTTTTTGCAGGATCTAGGGCAAGGCCACCAATCTTATGAAATTGATCAATTCTTTTGGATTATAAAGGTATAAAACAAATCACAGGATATATTATTATCATGGATATTCAGAATTTTTTGGAAGTTAACATTAAAAATTGCTATTCCAACCGTTACCCGTTATTATCCTACAAAGTTTAAGAGCTATTTGTTTTCCACCTTTAAAAGTTTGCACTTAAAGTTAAAGCAAGGACACTGGGCTCCAATTTCCAGAGTGTTTTTTTAAACGTATAAACATTGCTAAATCAACATATCCAAACATATTTTTTACAAATTTTAACTTTGCTTAAGAATGTTGAATTATATGATAATAATAATAATAATGTTCCTTTTATAATTACAATAAGTTAGAAAATTGATTCTATGGCTTAATTTTTTTTAGCTATTTAAAGAAGTTTGAAACATATTTTTAAATTTTTATTTCATTTTTAATGTGTCTCTTATTTAAATAATATTAGTACACAATTTTGTTATAAACATAATTTAGTTTTAAAATTATATATTTATTTAAATCATTCTTGACTGGACTCGAGAGCTCTCTGAAATTTTAACTCGAGATAAACTCAAATTACTAACTTGTGCTCGCAAAACCCTACTTAAAATATTGTGCACATTTTTTGTATCTGTTATTTCTCAGTTTATAAATGGTCTGTTAATAATAATGCAAGATAAATAAAAAATGTAAAGTTTCACCAAATCTAGGTTGATGTACGTGCATAAATACAAATCCAGATGGGAAAGAGAACTAAAATGGTCAAAGAAAGGAAAGAGAAACACATTGGCTAAGAGTACATAAAGTCTGTTCACCATAGGAATTGTTTTCTTAAAGGCCTTTTCCCTACCAGAAATCTATTATATGGTAGGATATTGGTAGGAAAAAAGAACTTCCAGAGAGTAATTCCTACCGTGAATGGAGTATAGTCAACGGATGAATAAAGGACTGAAGGTGTTTTATCAAAAATGGTTTCTCACTCTCTTCATAAAAATGTATTACCTTTCTCGACCTTCCAGTGTCTAACAACCCTTGCCTAATAGTGTAAATATGGGTATAGCCCAAGCTGGCAGTAAAAAAAAAGTTTCAAGCAAACCAACATACTTGTTAAAGGGTCAGAGTAGTCAATATCTTAAATAAACTCAAGGGGGTTAAATACACTTACCATCGGCCTTCTCATCAAAATCATCATCTTCTTTATCGTCATCTGCAAAGCAAGGAAATAACCAACATTAGTGTAGAAAAGTATTAAGTGGAAATTAGTCCTGTACGGGAATGACATTTTCCACAGGAGTTGGATGATAAACGGGGGGTGGGAGGTTGTTAAAGGTCATTTAACACTCTAGGCTTATATTTATATTTCAAATTTATAATTTCAGTCAATCTTAAATCTAAGCTTAGCATTCCCATTGAGTCCAATAAATAAGTAAAAATTATTTGATGGTCAGGAAAAGGGACAACGATGTAGATTCAGTTTGTAGTTACAAAGCACACTAAAAATTTGTATATTTATTTATTTTGAAAATCACAAATTGGACATTGAACAGAAAATAGAAGAGCAAGGCCTACACACCAGAAAACAAAGCACGTAATTCTGAAAATGAAAATTTCATAATCATGTTTTTTGTGTGTTTTTATTGTGAACTTTGAGGCCTACAATCTTCTGGTAGCCGTGGAGGGCTTGTCCTTATATCCCCCTTACAATGCTAAATATAATATAGCCATTTAGTGCCAGTTTTCCTTTCTTTATGTAAATAAGTATGGCAAAGGTGTATTTTATGCATTATTCAATATTTAAAAGCTATTTTAATCATTATTTCCCACTTAAAAAATATGATTTCCGGCTTAAATCTATTCAAGGATAGATAATCCGGGGACCTCTATTGTATGTAGTGTGGCTATGTTATTTAATGGCGCTCAATTGAGTTGTAGGTTTCAGATATCCATCTACTTATTAGAAGATAAAGTTAATTTAAACTTAATATTTTCAATGAAAATTAAATACAATCATGGCCTTGATAGATGGTCGTAATTGTAGCCTTTTTATATAATTTTTTTCAAAATTCAGATCCCGTACAGTCCTATTAAAAATATTTCTATGAATACAATTAAGACAATTACCTGATGGAGCGGAGAAGTCTGAGTTGTAATCTGAGATATTTTCCTGCCAAGTGGCATCATCTCTGCCATCCACAGTGGTGCCTTCAATGTTGTAGTTTACCTATCGGAAATATTAAAATAATAAGCACATTCATATAAAATTGATTACTAACAAGATCATCTTACAAACAAGTTCAACAATTGTGTTTTCCGATCAGGGGTGTGCAAAGTCTACTTTTTCAATTGAAGCAAACTTGAATCGAATATAGGAAACATTCTAAACACCTAAGTGAAGTATGGATATTTTGTGTTGAATCAAATATTATATTTTTGTCATTTATATAAGTTTATGCACTCAAATTACTTGGAAAATGTTTTATTGCACACATGTTTTTAATATTTAATTTAATTCTGATAAATTAAGTTACTATCACAACTGACAATTAAATTATTTCAGATTTTTGTTCCATATAAATATTATCTTCTATTGTGCCTACTGATTGCCCAACCCTTCCTTCACCTCTGACAAGACGTGTAATAATCACATCTTGTGAATGTGTGGATGCCAGGCCTCCACCGTGGTTCGGATCCCCCGTTTAACTGTAAGTCCTCCATTTCATATTATTATTGTTATTATTATAATAATAATAATGTACATAACAGCTCAGAATGGCAATAAATGAACATTATTGGTGAAGATTTGTAAATTGTCAAAGCCAGAGTGTTTTTTAAAGCAAAGTCAATATTTGTTTCGAAGCCAAGTCAAAGTTCTGAAGCTTCGCACACCCCTAGTTCTGACATTAATCTTATATGAATTAAGTAATACTTAGTTTTTATTAATATTTTGCTGAGTCAATATTTGGCTGAGTGAACCATATTTAATGTAGCTTGCTAGCATTTAATAATCTTATTTATATTTTAAATAGTTATCAATGACAACTTAGGGTTGGTTTTGTCAACCTCATTAGTCTATAGGGTGTCTACTGTTTGGAAAAAACAAAAATTAGTGATTTTTTGGTGACCTGTTTTTTTTTTGCCACAAAGGTCCTTCAATAATTGGTCGTACATTATATATTGCATATACAAGCATAATAAACTCACACGCAACATTAAACTTTAAGTAGATGGCAAACGTTAACCTTGTTCTTAGTATCACGGTAAAAACTCCTAGGCAACTTGCGACTATCGCATGGCCCAACATTAGATGTGTTTGCATTGTTACGATGCGTGGGAAATTCAAACAAAAATATTTTCGTGCCTTTATGGCCAAGATATTGAAAATTTGTGACTTTTCAGGGATTTTCGTGACCCTGGCCTATTAGTAAATATCATTTTATAAAGATAAATAAAGTATATAATCAAATAAATCTGAACTGTTTAAAAATATTTTAATTTCTTCTATAAAAGTTGGCCCGTTATCATCCATTTCTTCCAACGCTTTGCGCCAGCTTGGGATAAAAGCTACCAGTACAACCATCTTAATATTAAGTTGTTTATAGTGTTTTATAGAGAGATGTACTAATAATTACAAGACCTACCAAAATGTAGCCCCAAACGAGCCATTTATGGTAAGATGCAGCTATTTTTGAGGTAGTTTTACAGTATTCTTGGCTGTTAAAATATGGAGATAATAAACCTTTAGTTTTAAGCATATTTGTAGCCTACAATGTTGATTTGTTGGTGCACATGTTAAGCCCTGGGTTAATTTAAGCACATTCTACTTTTTTTTTAAGTGAGGGTGTCCTCAAATTTCACTAAATGAAACTAACACCCCCC
>CABFVX010001040.1:142970-172017 GCA_902151425.1 Timema shepardi | reverse complement strand
GATATTCTGAGGTACTACGGTTTAAAACATTTTTCTTATGTTGTATCTTATTTTCAACAGATAAGGAATGCCTTAAAAAGTATCTTTTGAGATTTCAATTAATCTTTTCCCTCCTCTGTACTGGGGAAATTTCATAACCCCCCCCCCTGAGAAAAATTCTGTAGACACCCTCTGTATGTGTATGAAATTCCCACTGAATGAAAGTTTTGCTAATGAAATTTTGACATTCCAAATTATATAACTCTATAAGGAAAACCCCTTTTCGCTTTATGAGGTAATTGTATTATATTTGGAAGAAGGTACAGGAAAGGTGGATAGAAACATATAAAAGGGCGACGGACACAATATGGCCTTTACAATGAAAAGAAGAACACAGTTCACACTTTACACTGCTTCCAATGGACAAAGAGGTAATGGTTGCCTCTTAAAGAAAATTGATCGACACCGTCCAATCCCCCGACCCAGGTTTCATTCTATCGGAACTCATCAGGGAGGAGTGTGATTTTTTGTCCCCGTTTTGTGTTTTTATGGTTTTCTCTTTTAGGAAATTGCGTTGCGCGTTTCACACTCCTCCCTGATGAGTTCTGATAGAATGAAACCTGGGTCGGGGGATTAAGCGGTGACGATCAATTTTCTTTAAGAGGCAACCATTACCTCTTTGTCCATTGGCAGCAGTGTAAAGTGTGAACTGTATTCTTCTTTTCATTGTAAAGGGCATATTGTGTCCATCCCCTTTTTATATGTTTCTATCCACCTTTCCTATACCTTCTTCCAAATATAATATAACATTCCAAATTAGATAGTTTTCATTGCAACCATTTTCCTTTGCTATTTCACTTTAGTAGTGGCAAATTGTAAATATGACCTTTCTCTTAGCTTAGTTGGTAGTGTTTGTTTGTCTACTGAGCTAAAGCTCCTGAGTTCGATTCCCAGTATGGTCGAAAAATTTGGTGGTGAAACGTGTGTTTACTCTTTCAGTGATGAATTAACGTCCAAGGGCTGGATGTTGTGTTTGTTCTAGTCTTAAGTTAGATTATAAGGCATATGAAACTATGACAGAGCTAGTTAACTGGTAGTGGACAATATATGGCTTGAATAAAAAATAAATGACCCGGGCTATTTTTTTTTTTATTAGGGATGGCTCCTCAAATCTCTCAAATTCTTAAGAATATTGTATATTCAAGAACATCTCTGATTCAAGACTAAGATCCTTTATTTGCAACTTTTCAAGTGAAATTCGTTTTGAAGTTCTACTACTGCTTATTGATGGTTCAGAACTAAGTATAGTTATAGGATGAACTTAACCCAGTCTCAGACCAGTAATTTAACACAAATGAATGTATGAATGTTATAATGAATGGTTTATATGAGAGAGTGTCAACATTTATTTACTATTTTTTCCCTCCTACTATTCTATTATATTTATATTTCCTCTTATTTAGCTAATTTTTTTCCAAGATTTGGATTCTGATTCAAGAATCATATTTGAAAAATAACAGATTCTGCCAAACTAGTTTTTTCCCTCAAATATATTGAAGTCTGGTGTAGCTATGTTTTTTTCAATGTGAGGTCAGATCCATGAAAAAGGAGCAAAATTTCAAGTGTTGAGCATTCAAAATCGAGAAAAACCGCAATTGTGATATTTCTAAGAAAACTATTTTTATGCCTTGAAAATAGTTAAAGAGTTTTCTATGTAATTAATCAATATTTTATAAGTTTCATAATTGCTTCCAACTTGCCTGCTTTCGCACACGTTTGCCCTTGCCAAGTGTCCTGGCCATATCTTCTTGCTGTTGTTCGTAGTGATGCCTGAGAAGCTTCACCCAGTACGCTGGATCAGTGTTCTCTGCTTCCTGCTTTATGATCTCTGTTGGCTCTTCCTCCTAGCCCCACAAAATGTATGTTATTTACAACCAAACCAGCCACTCTATGGACTTGACTACATTTTCAAATGATATAACTAAGGAGAAACTGTTGGCCCACGTTTGTAGTAGTTTTCTAGTCAAGAGTTCTTGGTTACAGATCCATAGATTCTGGGATTGGTTCCCGGTACTTACAGTTTTTTCTGTGAAGCAGTGGGTCTGAAACGAGGTCAGCTCAGCCTCATGAGAATAAATAAGGAGCTACTTATATATATAGATATAAAAAAACTGAGATTAACGGCCAGAGGCTTGCTGTGCTAATCTCATGACACCCTCTATCCGCAAAAAATGTGCATTATCATCACCAACAGACGGCATCTGCTTGGTCGATATGGCTCCGTTGTGAGCTAATGCCATAATTTTATTTTTTGAGAAACAAGTGTTAGGTTGATAAGTCTGATTTAACTTAAAGACATCTTAAATAAAAACTCACCTCTTCTCCTTCCTTAGTGACATAGCTTGCAACCTTGAATGAAGAGAGGTACTCATTGGCCCAGTTCTCCTTCTGTTCGATGCCTTGCTTCGATCTGTCTAGCAGTCCATCAATAGCTTTGTCATCATAGTGGATGGCTTCATCCTCCTTCCCCTAGATAACAGATCAAAATAATATTAATGAATATTTTAGATAATAATATAAGGATGCCAAATAAAATGATGGAAATGATGTAAGAAAAAGGTCGCAAGGGAGTTCTAGAAAGAGATGAGCGGAGTAGATAACAGAAAGTGTGAAAGTGAGAGGGAAAGAAAGGAAGTGATTAAAGGTGGTAAATTGGTGGAACAATAAAGGAAGAGGGAAGCATTTTACTAAACTGACCCGGCCACAGGCTGGAAATAGCTTATGATTATAATGACAAGTGTAAGCATAAGATGGGGACATACCTCTTCCTCCTTGAAAAGCTCTTCCGTCCCGAATCTGAGGATATCATCCAGCTCTTGTTTGGAGAAGGTGGTTCCTCGACCCCCCATACCGGGTCGCACCACTAAATGAGTCAGCATCATCTTCCTCTTGGCAACCTGCGTCACACGTTCTTCCACAGAGTTGCGAGTCACAAACCGATAGATCATAACCTATACAAGATAGCAAATATGTTATTAACTTTCCTTTAACTGAATTTAAGTTTATAACAAACAATGTAAAACATGATATACACATCCACACATTATATCATAGCATAAACATATATTTCATTCATATACATATTTGGGACATTAGAAAACTAAATAAAATCAAAAACCCTCTTATTTTATCCTGTATTAATTTTGAACAAGTATGAAACTATGTATTTAACTTTAGCATGAAAACATCTTAAGCAGGGACTTTTAAATTATTGATAAAACACATTTTACAAAAATTGAGATTTTTGTTAACCTTATTGGCCTGGCCGATACGATGGGCCCGCGAAAAGGCTTGAATGTCGTTGTGAGGATTCCAATCTGAGTCGTAGATGATAACTGTGTCTGCTGTTGCCAAGTTGATACCCAAGCCTCCAGCCCTATAAACAATCACAAACATTTCCTTGATTACTATTCTCAGGACATAGGATGGCAATCAACTAATAATTATAAATGAATTACTCAACTACTTGAGAGTATTTGAGATGTTCAGATTTTTTTAAAAAAATCAGAAAATTTGGGCTATTTTGCTTATGAGGTGTTTAGCCTGTTTTAACACTCAATTGAAATGTCACCTGGTCATGAGATTGGTATGAGGCGAACTTCAGAGCAGAAAAGGAGTTTAGGTTGTTTAAAAATAGGGTTAGATTGTCTTGGCCAACTGTCCACACCAGGCAACATTTCTTGATGTGGACATTAGGCTGTAATATGCCTACTTCAAAACTTCGATACATCTTAAAGCCACTAATAGACAACAATATCTGCCACCTATTCAACACTAAAAGATCTATCCCATACATTCTTGCCATACAGGTTCACCCCATCTCCTTCGATCCAGAAAATCTTCAAAACCACCTTGAAAACATTCATGAGACCTTTACAGAGAAAGAATACCCTAAACCTCTCAATGATAACCTACTTTCCTAGCTGAAACTTCCCAATCAGACAAGCCTGAAAAACCATATACTATACATCTAGTGACTAAGTACTAACCAGGCCTACAAAAGATAAACAAAGTATTAGAGTCAGGTTTTTACATATTGGAATCATCTAGCCGTACCAACAATATTCTTAAAAAACCACCAGTCCTTGTGTATAAACAGCCTCCATCACTTAGAAATCTTCTGGTACACCCTAAACTCGAAACTGAGAATGACACAACCTTCATTCAACCACAAAAAGGCTCTCAGCCCTGTAACAAAACAGCTTGCAAAACCTGCCAAATACATCATCCAACAGCCACTTTCTCTAGCAACATCATCAACTCCATCTATACCATTTAAGGCAATCACACATGTGAGTCCAGTAACCTAATTTACCAACTAGAATGCTAACAATGTACTGCACAATATGTTGGCCTCACCAATGAAACCCTTCGTGAACGATTGGACACCGCCATGACACCAAAATCGAAAATCTAGAAAAACCAGTTTCAGCATACGCCTTCACTCATAACCTTAACTTCGAGGACTGCTACAATGTCAAGGTGTTAAAATCATTCAACAAGACACAATGTAATATGCCTCAGTTAAAAATATGGGAATTGGCACATCAATGAACCACCCAACCTAAATAATCGCTAATTTCAACCTAGAGGCTACACCCGCACCACCTACAATACAGAGAGTAATAGAGAAACATTCAGAGAATTTCAACTCCACCAGAGAAGTTTTCATCTTTACCAATCCTGTTGGCATCACTGAAAACAACATTCTGTTTAGTCTAATTATTACTACTACTTCCTGAGGAAGATGCTATAATAGCATCGAAATATAGTAGTGTGTGTAAATATGTGTTAGTGGTTTTACTATTATTTGTGCTCTACCATTTTCCTAATATTCTATCATATGATTTATTACAAATTGTTTTTGCTCAATGCACTTTATTTCATACATATTATTATAAAAAAACACAAATAAATAGTGTTTGTGTCTTTTAAATAAATTTCAGATTTAAAAAAATATTCAACCTTTCTGAAAATTATATTATTATTTAACTTACCTTGTTGAAAGCAGGAAAACAAATTGCTGTGCCCCTGGAGCATTGAATCTGTCAATAGCTTCCTGTCTCAGTGATCCTGTAATACTGCCGTCAATACGTTCATATTTGTAGCCTTCCCCATCAAGGTAGTCCTCCAAAATATCCAACATTTTTGTCATTTGGGAGAAGATCAAAACTCTGTGAAATGGAGAAAAAATGGGAGAATAAGGAAATAAGTAAAGAATGTTAAGACCCATAAATAGGCACAATTACCATAAAAGAATCTAAAAAGTGAGAGGGTTTCCTTCAAGAGAGAATCTTTTAATAAAGCATGCAGAAAACAATAACATGGTTTGACATCTAGAATGAGCAGTCACATTTTGAAATGACATATTCATGGGGAGGGGGTCAGGTAATGAGGATGGAAAAGAGAATGATGAAGATAAATTATATATGGAAAGGACTGCAAGAAAGAGGTTAAAGGAGCATATATGAAAATGTGCAAGTGAGAGGAGAAGAATTAAAATGATTAGAGGAACAGTAGTGGAAGAATAGAGGAAGATGGAGGCATTTGAATAAACTAACCCTTCCACAGGATGGAAACAGTTGTTAATGATGATTGGTGGGCTGGCTATGATCTGGATGTGTATCCTTCTCACTGACCTGTGATTCTCTGCTTTGAGTTTGTGTAGCATGGTAGAAAGAAGAAGCAATTTTCCAGAAGCTTTGGTAAGTGCTTGACTCTCATAGGCTCCAGAGACTGTTGTTGGAGCCTCCTGGGCGGCCGCAGGGAACAGGTACGGATGGTTGCAGCATTTCTTCAGGTCCATCATTATGTTCAATAAAGACACCTGTATACATACACAAATGTATACCTTAACTCCCAATTCACAAGCACTATCTTGATATACATTTTAAATTGTCATTTTATACAGGATAGTTAATATCAAGATGTAGATCTACTTGCCTGCTGGCCACCACCCTTCGGGTTGAGCGCCTCAAAATTTCTGGTCAAAATGAACTTGTAATATTTCTTCTGCATGGGTGATAGCTCTACGCGCACAATGAATTCAGACTTGGAAGGCATGCCCTAAAACACAAACAATCAGATGGTTTTTAACATACATGAATACAGGCACGGTAGGACCATTTAAGCGTTGAAAGCACTGCTGTGTATATTTTAAGTGAAATAAAACCTAATTTCATGTTTACAAATATCTTTTAAATAATAAATCTAATATATTTTATAATTTTGGCAGCTTTTTTGTTTGAGCTTCATAATTGTTGAGCATGAATGTGAGGTTGACCTCACCCCAAGGACCTACTAAAACATACTCAAACTTGTCAAATGTGAATTTTGATGATCTGATGAACTTAATGTTAGCTTAGGATTAATTGCAAGTACTTATATTTATTGTATAATAAGAACATATAAAGAACAAGATTTATTTCCTCCAATAAGAAACGCTTCACTTTGTGTGATCTTCAAGCAGTTAATAATTCTCACCTTAAGGACATCAGCCTTGAGTCTTCTCAGCATGTGAGGCCCCAACATCTCGTGAAGCTTCTTCACTTGGTCCTCCTTCGATATGTCTGCAAACTCATTCTGGAAGGCTGACAGGTCATTGAACTTCTCTTTGCAAAGGAAGTTGAGCAGATGGAACAGTTCCTCCAGATTGTTCTGGAGGGGCGTTCCAGTAAGTAGAAGCTTGTAAGCAATGTTATAGCTCGCCAGCAAACGGAAAAACTAGAAATAAAACAATTTAATATGAATTAAGATTTTAAGAGCTCCAAGATATTAAGAGGTTTGAGTTTCCTAGTGAAGCTGCAATAAGGATTGTTTCTAAAGTGTAAGCTTAGGAGTCAACCAATCTTTCAGTATACAAAAAACAAGTGATTCCGGTCAAAGACGCTTATTTGTAGTACATAAAATGATTGGATTTCGCTTAAAAATAATATTCCAGTATTTAAAGTATGTGATGATGATGATAATTTTTCAATTTACTTTATAATAATAATAATAATAATAATAATAAAATATTAAAAAAAAATCAACTTAAGCTTTTTTTTAAGGAATAGAAATATTACAGCTAAATTTCTCATTCTTAAATTTAGGTTATGTGGTATAGAGCACTAGGCTAAATCATGGTTTAAATTAGGAGGGATAGCCAGCACACTTACCTAGGTGATACTGGAGTAGAAATTGTTTAGATAACACTAAAAAACACATAAACACATTGTTAAGTACAAGCTTTCACTGTCACAGACAGCTTCATCAGGTCAGGAGAGTAGACTGATGCTTTTGATTGAACTGTAAGGTTGACTGTACACCTTACAGTTCAATCAAAAGCATCAGTCTACTCTCCTGACCTGATGAAGCTGTCTGTGACAGTGAAAGCTTGTACTTAACAATGTGTTTATGTGTTTTTTAGTGTTATCTAAACAATTTCTACTCCAGTATCACCTAGGTAAGTGTGCTGGCTATCCCTCCTAATTTAAACTATCATTCTTAAATTTGAATTACCATATATTGTCTTGGAAATGAATAATAAGACCGTGTAGAAACAATGAACAGTAATGTAAAGTAGGTGATGGTGAAGGGAACCAATCTGAAAGGATAGTTAAGTTAGTCCTAGATAGGAATGAATTAACACATTTTTACACTGCCCACTTTTTAAACTTTCACAGTTACACACTGTTTTGATTTTTCAGAAATATTCCTTTTTTCATATGAAGAGAAACATTAAAAACCCATGATAATAATAATTTGATATTTCAAATAATTCCAAATAATTCGATATTTATTATTATTCATGAAACATGTAGTTACATATCATATCTTGGATTAGGAATTGGGAAAGTTAAATTTAGAGGAACTGAACTCGCATTTGTGTGGAGGGAAAATGGAAAACCTTTCGGAACTCCCCCATTCCCCAGTTCACCTGACCGAGATTCAAACCTTAATTTCTACATCCTCAGCATTCTAGGTAGCCCAAAACTAGTGCGTTAACCAACTATGCTACCGAAGTAGGTAAATTTCTAGTTGTAATTACAAAAATTGACCGGATGGGTTCTTAAGGGTATGATCTTGACTGACACAATTGCTACAAAAACCTAGATTTTGACTTTTGTATTGAAGATCGGCAATAAATTAACACTTAACTATTTTAAAATGATGGATTGATTTACTTCAAAATTAGTAAAAAATTGGTGAGTCAACTTAGTATTCTCAATCAGTGAACTCTATTCAATTAAATGGATCCATTGAAAGTGTACTGTTTTAGCCATGTATCCAACTCCAATCTAAATTTTCATAATTGTAATTAAAGTTTATTTAATAATGTGTTCTCAAAATAGCTAATATTAAAAGGTACATAAAAATAAAATTAATTTATAAATGGATATCAAATTATTTTACTCATCAATCCACATATAACTTCCTGCTGGTGTTTTAAAATATGAGTATATATGTAAAGAATTTAAGTTTGTCTAACTTCTCAAAACTTTTGAAAATATTAAGGATACAAATTATGTGTACAGATCAAATATTGTTGTCTAATATTTTTTTTTACAAAATATGTTGTGTAGTATCTTGATAAGGTCTAGTACAACATGATGGCAAAACATACCTTTGACTGGTTACTCTTAAGTCTGTGCGCCTCGTCCACAACAAGCACTGCCCAATCAATTGAGCCCAAGCAGGCAACATCTATCGAGATCAGCTCATAACTGGTCAGGAGAACATTAAACTTTATGTTGGCTGAGCGAATCTTAGAAGCGCGCCCTCCTCGCACAGCTCCCTCCTCGAAAGACAATTCATTCTCACGAATCACTGCACGAGAGTCCTTGTCGCCGACGTATGTAACAACATAAAATTCAGGAGCCCAGGTCTCAAACTCTCTCTCCCAGTTAATAATGGTCGACAAAGGAACACTAAGCTGAAAAAGGAAAACGATAAGGATTACAACAAAACTCATTTATTAAAAAGTGATTTCAAATGAAAGTGGGCCCTTTAAATCCTCAATGACTTTTGAAGATTTGAAATTATGCATTTGAACTTCGATAATATTTCATATATTCAATTCAAGTTTGCTTTGAATTGATAAAGTGGACTACACACACTCCTACAGTGTTTCTATACTGTCTTATAAAAATATATCAACATACTTTTGGCGGGTTGTGGGATTTGAAACAGATTAAAACCTCAACAAAATACATTCTAGAGGGGTTGATTTTATTTATTTAATAGCTTAATATAGTATTTGAATCAATATCGATATTAATGAAGCTTCGCAGACTCCTAATAATAACTTTAATTTTGGATACAATAAATGCAAGTACTTACCAAGAAAGGTCCTTTGCAGTGACCCTCCTTATAGAGGGAATACAAGAACACTACAGTCTGAATAGTTTTTCCAAGACCCATTTCGTCTGAAAACAAACAAATAAAATTAATAAAATAATTATATATCATTTCCATAATTGTTAATGGAGAGCGCCGATACGAAGAGAGAATGGTTGATTTAACGCCACAGAATACATACCAGCTAAAATGGTGTCTATGCCTTGACACCAAGAGTATCTCAGCCAGTTGAGTCCTTCTAACTGGTACGGGTGAAGAGCCATGCCAGTCTGGTCAACATAATCAGGTTGTTTGTCCAACTTCTTCTTTAGATCTGTCATAGGCTTGTCTGGTGGAGGTGTGTAACGACGACTGGAAAATAATAACTTTTTGATTCGAGGTATTTTATCGATTAATAATATTGCATAAGAAATCTATAGTTCCTATACAGTGAGTGCAGTCAAGTGACAACTAGCAGAAAGTTATTTATTGCAAACATTGGTTGAAATAATTATTAGAATTTTATGATAAAACTTTTCATTTATTACTAAACAAATAATTTATTTCAAATAGGTTTGCACTAACTTTCAGATAAATTTTGCAATAAAGAACTAGCTGTCAGTTACAAACACTCATACCATAGGTGAGCTAAAACTGATGTCTAAAAGTTTTGAATCTAAGGGTGTGTGACGCTTCGAAACTTCAACTTTGCTATAGAACAAATATCAGATCTGATTTTGTTTGAAAAATGTCCGGTTTTGACAAATTATTACAAATCTTCAACATTAAATGTAATAACAGCTAAAATACTCTATTTATAATCAATTATTGCCATTTTGAGCTCTTATACATTACAAATTAATATTTGCATGGAAAAAACCTGAAGAAATAAAATTTAAGTTACAATAGTAACTTGATACATCAGAATAAAACAAAATATTACAAACAAATGTGCATTAAAACATTTTCCAAGTAATTTTAGCGCATAAAGTTATATAAACACAATAAAATATTTTTTAAATCATAAAAGAGCTAACATAAATATTTAAATTTAGCAGCCTAAAATTATGATCACTTTGAAACGAAAAGGATATTTCTAAAAATGAATCTCTTAGCCATCTAATGTTCATGTTATTTAAATGTTTTGTTTCAAGATTTTGCATTCATTTTGCTATAACTAGATCTTAATCATTTACTAAAAGGTACTTTAGAGCAATTTCATTCTGACCTCCAAAGTGAGGTTAAGTAGGCTATTGAAAGGTTATGCCTTTCCTTCAACCCTAGATACAAAATTGTGTCCATTGTTTTTCATAATAATATGTAAAATAAAGTTGAAATTTAATAGTAGTATTTTTTATAACAAAAAAGGAAAAACATTGAAAGTATGTATTTAAGTAAACAAGACTGCAACAAAAAATGTATATTAGATGCAGCTATTTTTGCCTTTTGACTATTTAATTAGGTCATTTATTTTGGCTTGGAGTTATATTTTTTAGTAACATTTTTGAAGCAGTAAATAGGGCCTTTTGTTATGCGGATCAAAACTATTTCAATGTATATGAATATAACTACACCCGGTCCTCAAAGGTACAACCTTTGTTATGTATTATTTTAGGGTCCAATTATAGGTTGCATTAAGGTTTTAAAACCGATGCTTGGGGAGGTGGGGGTGGGGGAATGCGGCCTATATATGGTACCACCTTTGAAAAATTTTATGAGTTGAATTTGAAACTTAAACAGATAAATTGAACTCACGGAAGTTTAATATCAGCCTCTTCATCCTGTAGCTCTCTCATTTTAGTTTTCTTCCCTTTTCCTTTTTTTTGCTTCTTAGAAGGCATTCCATCAGCATTACACATTGCACGCAGATCCTGCAAAAAATAATTATGGTTAAAGTACCGTATTTATCCAAATCTAAGACTTGTTTCTTTCCCAAATTTGTAGCTTCAAAATCTATGGGTCGTCTTAAAATCGCAGACTAAGGAATGGGTTAGTCCTACATCAAAAGGTAACATTTTACATATTTATTTTATATTAATACAATAGTGCAGGGCTGCTGTTTTAAGAGGTTTTATTAATTTTTGTGGATTTTAAAGGTATAACACAGGTCACAGAATATTTGGCTATTTTCGTGGATTTTTAAGCTATTGTCTTAGGTCAATGTTAAAAATAACTACCTAGTTGTGGCCCGATGCGATACGCGATAACCATAGTATCGACTAATATCGCAATAAGCGATACTATATGCTAAAAATCACCACTCTTTAGTAATTAACATGGTTGACTTCTCAACTGGGTTAAGGTAAGTGATGGGCATAATCGAGTTGAATTTTATTTCGTTGTGCTATTTTTTATTACTTTTCAATTACTTCACTAGGATATTAAAAATTTAGTCATTCACAATAATCAAAATAGATTTATAAACAAATAATGAATTATCAAAGTGTTATGTATTTAAGTCTTAAAACTTTTCCTACATAACTAGCGCTTGTCGAGTAATAAGTGATTAGAAAACTCAAATCGATTGTACGTAGAGTTTACTAGACAATTTTAGTGATGCCAAACTTGTTTTAATTTGTAAAATTCCACAAAACATTTAAATTTTGAATAATATCAAGTAAATTATTATCTTTGATTAGATGTACCTAGATACGTGATTTTGAAATAAGACTTAAGATGCTCGTTTGATTATCACAATTGTTTTTACGCTTGGTTGACTTTTACGGTGATTCATAGCAGATATGTTTATCGATTAGATTTTTTTTTGTAACATGTGAAATGTGTTTATCTTTTCTTTATATTATTATTATTATTATTAGCACCGCGTCTTACTACCTGTTCGGGTTATACGCACTTACGCTAATGTGTAATGGTAGGGTGATTGTGAGATGAAACGAAGGACCTACAGTTTAACGTGGAATCCGAACCACGGTGGAGACCTGGCATTCCCCACATTCACAAGATGTCTTGTCAGAGGTTTTCTTTATAAAAGCACACGTTTGTTGAATATTTGTCCTTTGATTTCTTCCTATATTTCTTTATTTTATTTTCTGTATATCTAAGTGAAAGTGTCACATTTTATAAAATAGCGTGTTAATAGGCAAGTACAATGTCCGTATTTAGAGGGAATAGGTTATGTATGAAACTCATATTTTCACTGAAGATTATAATTTGTCATAATAAAAATTAACTTCTAATTGTTTTTATGAAACATTTTCAAAGTTAACCTTCTAATACAAAAGCAATATTTGTGACAAAAAATAGATTCCTTAGCAATTTTGCAACCCTAATTAGATTTTAGGTAAACATAGGTATTTTGTTTTGTAAATAAAAAACTATTTGTTTACATTACAAAATAAGTCTAATATACTTATTTTATTCATTCATGATAAAATAAATACCACTTACAATCTATCTAGAACCACTGAAAAACTATGTATTGTCTTGGATTCGGGTAATTACGATATTTATTAATTAAAGTAATAATTGTGTCACAAATCAGGTACCAAATTCAATATATCATTATCAATAAAATGAATTAGTGTCTAATGGCTTGGAAATGTATAAGACAGTGTAGATGGGTGGGTGGGGTAGGTAGGTAAATAGGCAGGTATGTATGTGTATAGAATATGTGATTAAATAAGCATGACAATTTTGATTAGAAAGGCACAAAACACTAATAAAAATTAGTATGAAATGACAGTTTACTTTATTTATTACCACCTCAAAATGGAGTGAAACAGGGTTTGTGCCGAGTATGTATTTTTTAGTTTAGTAGAAGGTTTGGGTGGGGCTAGAAAGAGAAGAAAGATAAAATATTAATGTTGAGTTTAAACTTCATTCCCCCCCCCACCCAAAAAATGAATTTTCTCATCTCGCTTTATTTTTCTTCCTCAATTTTAGTTGGAAACAAATAATTGGTATTATGAATAATAATGAGTTGTCGCTGTATCTGAGAAGAATTCAAGATACAAATGCTCCTTTCCCTGAACAAATATTCAGTGGGGGAAGAAAAATATTATTCATATGAAAATAAAATAATTACTTTTAGCGAAGACCTACTACACTTCTTCAGAGTAGCTGCTCATTTTTATTCCCACTACCTATTTCTATGATGATATGACCTATGACCAACCTGATAATATTCGATAGCTTGCTTTAGTCCGAGAATATCATTAGTCTCATCTTCCCATGTGGCCTGGTCATATGAAAGATCCCTCCACTTTACAAGGAACAACGTGCGCCCATCTCTCATCGTGCGATGATTGATGATACGGTGCACAATCATCCACTCTGGTTTGATGCCGTACCTGTATAAGACCAATTGCTCTTAAAATAAAAGATAAAGCAAATATATATAAAATTGATTCCTGGCTTTTCCAGGTTTTCCCTGCTTGTAGCTACCACGATTTCCACTATACTTACTCACTCTATAGCATGTACTCCCCTATCATGAGCTCATTATATCCAAATGTGGATTCATACGTTCACCAAAAAACAAGTGCAGAACAAAGATGTGGTCACATGATGGAGCTATAATCCAATCACCAGATTTCTGCCTCATTGGTGCAAGCTGTTCTACTGAGGTTCAACTTATCTATACTTTGCCCGCTCTGAGTGAGAGTGAGTGGAACAGAAGAACCAATCAAATCTCAGAGCCAACCATTTCAAATCAGTGCGCATATGCATATGACAACACATGAGCTGTATTGCTAACAGCTTCGTTGGCTGTTGCGAGGAGATTTGAAATAACCTGTTAATGTAAAGCGTGTGCATCGATGTATTGGAATGTGCCACGACACAACATTATAATTTGAAAACATCCATCAGGAAAATGAGTTAAAATATAGGTCTATCTATCAGAAAATAAAATATGTTGATAATCATCGGTTTTAAGTTAGCGTTGGATTGCATCATGGGTCAACATAGTGTGTGAATTGCTGCGGTACTAAGCCGATTCTGCTTTCTATTTTCGGCAAACATGTGAATCAATCTTTAGTCTTTGTATACAGACCTATAAAACCTCTCCTCCAAATCTGTGTCATCAGCATTCATTTCTCTGATCCTCTTCATTCTGTAATCCAATTCATCTAGGGGCTCATCCAATTTTGGCGGCTCATCCATGTCGTACTTACGCATGTAGTTTCGAATCATCAATGGATGGAACACGTCCATCTAAATTAAAAAGATAAAATTAAAATTAGCCATAGTCTAGTAACAGAAATCAGATGAAGATATATATATATTTAAATAATAACATATACATGATAGTCTAACTATATAGATAAATAATGAGCAATCAAGTTACCAAGGATTAGCTGAAATTTATTGGTTTTGAGCTAGTGTGTGACTTGTTTAAGTTAAAAATATGACCCAACAACTACAAATACTTTGGCGGTTAGGGTCAACGTTTATTGATGAATGAAGAGTAACACTAAGCACGGGATGATCCCTGGATAGCTGTGGAAAACATTGGCGTGATAAGCCAAAGGTCCCAGATTCTATTCCTGTGTCCAGGTATAATTTAAATTTATTCAAATCATACAACTATATTAAATTTATTAGTAAATTTATACTTTGTTTATGGTTTATGTATGGATATATTACATACATTCTACTAGTATTATATTTGGAAGACGGTACGTGAAAGATAGATAGAAACATATAAAAGGGACAAACACAATGACTTTTACAGTGAAAAGGATGACAAAGTTCACACTTTACATTGTTGCCAATGGACAAAGAGGTAATGGTTGTCTCATGAAGAAAATCGATTATTACCGCCCAATCCTCCGTCCTAGGTCTCAATCTATCAGAACTCATCTGGAGGCAGTGTGACATGCGCAAATCAACTTTTCAAAAGACGAAACTTAAGAAACATAAAAGACAGAAAAAGAATATTTGTAAAGAATGGTGGAACATTTAGATAAGAACATGTAAAAGGAATAACATTAAACGACAAACACAGGTCCTTTATATCATTACTTTTATATTTTCCTAGCTAGGTGTCCTATCATTGTTTAAAAAATTCCATTTTTTTCATTTTTCAATGAGCTTTTCACTAGCTTCCTTCTGATGAGTTTTAATAAAAGGAAACCTAGACCAAGGGATCAGGCAGTAACAATCGATTTTCTTCAAGAAGGAGCCATTACCTCTTCGTCCAATGATAGCAATGTTAAGTATGAAGTGTGTTCTTCTTTTCTCTGTAGAAACCATATAGTGTTTGTTCCTCTTATATGTTTCTATCCACCTTTCCTGTACCTTCTTCCAAACATAATACTATCACCTCATAAATCTAAAAGAAGTTTTCCTTAGAGACATTTTCCTTGAAATATTTGTTACTCAAGATTGAATAAAACATTGTTTCCATTTAACTTCTATCAAACCAGACTTGAAGCTTGATTTCTACTCGCAAAACCATAGTTACGATTTGTTTCAAATATGAAATTGGGCATTTACTTGAATCCATAAGGTTATATGAGATTCAAATGGCCCATCAATGGTTTTAAAACCCTTGTATGATGTGAAAACGGTCTAAGTAAATGTTATTTTGTAGAGGTGTATAGGTGTGCATAGCTGTGAAACTTTGACTTGGATTCAAAACATAAATAAGCTTTGACTTCGCTTTGAAAAAAAATTCTAACTTCAGCAATAACAAAGCTATGGCAATAAAAATATTGACAAGTTGAATAATTGAGTTAGAATACTGTATTTATGGTCAATTATTGCCATTATTAGCTGTTATTTAAAAAGTAAATCAATTTCAAGTATAACATTTTTTTAAGAAATTGAAGAGTGATAATAACTTGATTTGTCAAAATAAAATGAAATATCACAAAAAAAATCATACAATTAAACATTTTCTAAGTAATTGTATTACCTTAAGTTATATAAAAAGCCACACTATTTTATTTTTTCGAGCAAAAATAAAAAATATTCAAACTTCAATTCAGCTTCAAGAATATGTTCTTATGTTTGATTTGTATTTGCTTCAAATTTAAAAAGTGGACTTAACACATGTATTATTTTGTGTAGAGCCCAAGGCACCCCAAAGTCTTATCTTATGTTCAGTTTCTAAAGCAGTGTATCGTCAAAAAACAAACCTGTAGCTCTGAAACCCATGAACAGTGCCAGTAAGACTTCTCATGCCACTTGACTAAGAACTCCCTCTGCCTTGGTGGCTGGCGGGGGGGTTTCTTGCTGGTGGAGGGTTCCTCAGACGGCTTGTCGTCCTCTGGGCGTGCCCTGGTCTCCAACCACCTCCATGTAAGGATCCTTTGAACTTTACCTGCCAATGGCTTGGCCTGAAATAAAAATTGATAGTAAGAAGTGACATTTATTGAAACGTCTAATGAAAAGGTGTGTGCGTGTTAAATAGTGTTTCAAGAATTACAACTAAATAACACGTCCTTACAGAGCATCGAGGGCACTTCCAGTCTCCGTCTGGAATGTCTGTGAGAGGGGGACTTAGACAGAAAGTGTGGTAAGCCGATGGACACTGGTCACAGCACAAAAGCTCTCCACCATCTTTGCATACTCTGTAACAGATTTCACCAACATTTGATTTTGTAGTAAAAGTTGTATATTAAAAAAATAAGGATGGGGTCAAAACCTCTAAAATTTAAAAAGGCTTGAGATTTTTTTCTTTCTTTAAATTTAGATTTGAAATATGTTTTAGAGCTCTTATGCTTATTGGTGGTTTAAGGCAACATAGTTGGAGCAAACTAAACAACCAGACCTTAAAGAATTAATTCACCAGTAAACTGGATACATGAACATTTAGTTACTATTTATATAACTTAAGAAATATATTAAAGGTATAATATAAGAAAACCTCTCCAAGCGTACTGCACCATATTTTCTAAGATAGGGATTTAAAGTGTGTGGGTAAAATTAAGATTCAGATTCATAAAACAGAGGCTTCGGCTCATCTCTAAATAATAATAGATATTCAATAAACATAAAGATTAGATAATATCACTCGTACAATTTAATTCTTTGATCAATATTTTGAGCTTTATCCAATAAATATCATAATTAATTAATGGTTTTGCATATGACTTATATCAAGTTACAGAGGAAAATAATCTAAGAGTTCCCAATGAAATGAAAATACTAACCTGCAGAATTCTTGATGTTCATCATCCTCCTGCTCCGGCACACCTTCTCCCTCACAGTGGGGGCAAGACCACTTTCCCTCTGGAGTGTCTTCCAGTTCGGGGTCCAAGCACACCAGATGATAAGCTCGAGGGCAAGTATCACACAGAATGATTTCCCCACCTTGCTGGCATACTTCACAATAATCCTGGTGGTCAGTCTGTAACAAACAAATTTATTTTGTTATTATTATTAGCACCGCATCTTACTACCCATTTGGGTTATATGCACTTACACTAATGTGTAATGGTAAGGTGATTGTGAGATGAAATGAAGAACCTACAGTTTAACGTGGGATCCGAGCCACGGTGGAGGCCTGGAATTCCTCACATTCACGAGTCGTGATTAATACACTTCTTGTCAGAGGTGAAGGAAGGGTTTGGCAATCAGATAAATCTGTGCCTGGACCGAGGATTGAGCCCCGAACCCCCCAGCACAGAAGTCTGACACCTTACCCCTAGACCACCGGGTCACCCATTTATTTTATTAATGGCAAAGAAAAATTACTATGGGTGTGCGTGTTGGCATTTTTCACATTGAGTATGAATGTGAACAGATCTGTGTTCCTCGAGTTAGATTAATATAAAGAAATGTTTTACTGTAAATATTTCAAGCAGCATTTCTGTAAAAGAATCATAGATCAACCATAAACAAAGATATACATTTTCAAAAATGATGATTATTAGCGAAAAACGTTGTGGACACACAAATTCAGATTTATACATAAATTTAACCTGCTTTGGTGGCCACATTATCTAAGGCGTCACTTGTAAAGAAGGATTGGACCACTAATGAACGGGAGATTACACTTCGAATATTGGTCTAATAATGTGGGGTGAGCAAAGTATGAGGATCAGACTGTAAGTACATTCCTCACCTCATATCCTTCTTCGCCTTCTCCGCCAGGGAACTTGCTAGTGGTTTTGGTCTTCTTTTTCTTTTTGCTCTTGTTTCCAATCTTGGTTTTGGCTTTGCGCCTCGGAAGGGCGGCGGCAGCGGCCGCAGCAGCGGCGGCGGCAGATGCGGGTGACGCCTGACTGGTGGACGTGAGGGGCGTGTCAGCGCTACCAGACTCTGCCCCATCATCCCCACCTTCGTCCCCACTCTTGTTGGCCTCCTCTGCCTCGGCCAGCATCTGTTCAAACTCGGCGTCAGAGTCTCGCTCAGAGTTGCCGCTAGGTTCCCCCTCCTCCTCCTCCTGCAGGTAACATGTGGGGTTATCTGTCTGCAACACAAGGGGGAGGGGTGGGGAGGGAAGGCAAGCAGCATTCACAGGACACCACCACTTTAGTTCACCAGCACCAGCCAACACAACTACAACTTATACAACAAACAAAAAATGAGTCTAGCAGGCCAGTCATTTTAGAAAATAGAATGAGAATGAATTCAAATTCAGTGTGTAAATAGATAAAATATTTTAATTACATTAATACTTTCCCTTAAAAACATATAATTAGTATCTATCAGCTATCAATAAGTACACCGTATCTGGAATATTGATTACTGTGCTTCTCGTGCTATATTTAAAGAGTTACAAACATTGAGATGATTAAACCTTTTCAAAAGACTTGACTGTTGTGTTTTAACGAAAGATTCTTGCACTAGAGATGGGCGATATATCACTGACTGTGATTTTTTCACCGATACCATTTGATCACTGATACTCCCAGTTACTCGATCCCAAAAGTATCGGTGATTGAGATATCAGTGATCGGAGACACTCGCATACTCGAAATACTCGAAATACTCGAAATACTCGAAATACTCGCAATACTCGAGCTACGGAGCTAGTATTGCTTCTATTTCTAGACACTCGAATAAATACTCGCTTCATGGCCTTTGTTATTCTTTTATTTTTTATTTTATACCAACTAATTGAGAATCGACCTTATTGACTGGCATGTTTTACGTGTTATTTCTATTTAAAACACTTGATCTCTTAGAGCTCATTTATCAAAAACAGTATAAGATTGCTACGTAAAAATGACTTAAATAGTTTAAATATTTCCTTCACATGCATTTTCAATACAAAACATTTGTTGTTAAGAGCAAAATTCAAAAGCAAGCTTAGCTTACTAAGCAAATCACATTTCGGATTTTTTTTAAAAGTAGGCTACGAAAAAAAATCATTTATTTTTTTCGGTGATCCTATCCCCAAAATCGTAAATAATGAATTAAAATAAGTAACAAAATAGAAAAAATAGAAATAAACCTTAATATATTATTTACAATGCGTTGATGATCCTCATCATCCTATAGTCTAATCTAAAGTGTGTTTATATAATAATTGATTAAATATTTTCTAGCATCTTATAGGTTTATTTGCTTCTAATAGATGTATAGCTCATCTACTATTATATGTACGGTATTTAAAATAAAATAACACTACAATAATATAATATATGACCTGCTTTCCAAACGTTTTCTAAACAAATCACCATTATGTTATGTTCATTTTTAATCTCACATAAATTTTAATTGTAGTGAAATAGATCACTAAATATTATTATTATTAGCACCGCGTCTTACTACCCGTTCGGGCTATACGCACTTACGCTAATGTGTAATGGTAGGGTGATTGTGAGATGATATGAAGGACCTACAGTTTAACGTGGAATCCGAACCACGGTGGAGGCCTGGCATTCCCCACATTCACAAGATGTCTTGTCAGAGGTGAAGGAAGGGTTTGGTAATCAGATAAATCTTTGCCGGGACTCACTAAATAAATTACACAATTACAAGAGTTTCTCATAGTACGTAAAATAAGTTAATATTGGTATTCAAGTTTAACATAATGTTTGTTGGACCACTAATTTTGCCCAAATTACATAACATTTCACTATAAAATACTAAATAACATATTTTATTTCTCTATTTTTCAATTGTATTAAACTTAAAACGCATACTTTTGTATTGACTGTACATTAGTCAGGCAACACGAAACCCGGAGATTAGGTAGCTGTATGTCAATAATGTCAATGTCAGTGCCGAGTGCCAACAGAAAGAGCTTATGTTAAGTCTTTAAGTATCAAATTCCATTGCAAGCCGCCAAACTTCCAAGTAATTAGTTCTCTTTTCAAGTTTCAACTGACAACCGAATGTCATGGGATTATTCGAGTAAATAGTAAATACCCAGTACTCAGAAATACTCCATACTCCTACTCGATACTCGATTGTACGCGCCTACTAGGACAGCAGCTAAATACTAACAGTGAAAAATCACTGGTATAAATCACCGATATTTTAAAATCACAGTCACTTTATTCACTGATATCGTAAAATAACTGTTTTTCCCATCTCTATCTTGCACCCCACAAACATACTGTTACTTGATATAAAAAACCAATATTTCTTCTGTGACCCATCTTATTCTGTGGTCATTAGTTTAGTATTATAGATGTGCAAAACAACCAAGTTTTTATAGTTAGCCAGAGGTTAAAGTACTCGCAGGTATATTATTTAGAAGTAGTTCTTAGATATTCATAATGTTTAGATTTAATCCAGGTCTTTTTTCAGACATCTTTCATTGGTTTAGTTACTCAACACTAACACTCTTGATATATGAATACATAAGAGATAATGATAACAAATTTAAAAAAAAGGCCTTTCGCCAATTTCCTTAAGAGTGGAATTTGTTCCAATTTACCTAAACATGTGCAAAACACATTTTCCTTTATCTTGAAGGTGTTAATTGTCAACTTACAATAGAACACTCATAGCATCTTTAGTTAATTTGACCAAGAGAACATTAACATTAACCCAAAAATAGTTTAGTTAGCAAGTATGATAATTTGAAAATTAGAGAGGGGTTGGATTCCAATTTTCCCAAATCCAAATCTTAGCAAACATGTTGGGCGATAGAGGCCAACATTCCCAAATTGGTATAAGGATTTAGACACATTGAAACTTCACGAAATGTGTTTTTTACAAAGTAATACTTGGAACAAAATGGTAGAACAATTTCTTTTTAGGTCAATTGTATCATTTTTGAATTCATAATACACGTGAGAAATAAAATCAGATTAAAAATGTTCAATTACTTGATTATTTGACCTTTTATATGTGATTTAACCATAACAGCATTCCATATACAAACAAAAAGGCAAATTTAAAAAATTACAAATTTTAGACTCCTAGCTTTGGTTCGTTTATATTTAGATCTTTTGTCATAATTTTTTTATTTTTTGCATTATACAAATAAAATATGTTCGTCACAGTTTTTTACAAAAAAAAAAAAAAGAAATTATTTACCTTCTTTTTATACCAAAACCCAACTATTTATTTAAATTGAATAACTTTATTTACCAAATATCTTTATGATTTGGTTCACATTGATCGATAAATTAACAGTCTGGGGTCTAGTAGTTAGGTTTATGTTATTTAATTATGTCGCGCTAAGCCTCTAGTAAGCTGTTTTATAGCTCTTGCATTTTCTTATGGATTCAAGGGACCCATCACCATTTGAAACATTATTTTATGAACAGGGTTTCGAAGAATATAAAGTAACACCATTAATCCAACTTCTCATTTACAAGATTCATATGCAGCCTCCTCTAGTTAATAGTCGGTAAAACTACCCATAAACTTGAAACATCCTTTTTTTTTACCCAATATCGGAATAAGAACCCAGATATCACAGTATTATTATTATTAGCCCCGCGTCTTACTACCCATTCGGGTTATACGCAGATATCACAGTAGGAAAAGGAATAGACTCACATGCGTTAGGTCCAGCATTCTGTTCTTTGTTCAAGACAATTTTTTTTAAATGTGTTCTTCAGTAGATTATTTTATTTATTAGATAAAAGTACCCGAAAGCACGCAGCCAAAACTCATTCAAAGGAAAGTTACTAAAATAAGTTAAATTAATTCCTGTACCTTAAGATATTTCACAAAACCGAAAAAGCAATGCAATAAATAAAATAAAGTATGAAATAAAAAATAGAAAACCCAGTGAAGATGATAAATTAAGTGCCATAACCTTATACCAAGAGTTCACATGCTGATAAAATATAATCATTATAATATTGAATTACATATTCCAACAAATCTACAATGTAGTAAATAAAGATCACAATCAATCACAATAGAAAAAAAAGCAGTATTTTAAGTAATTTTATTTTTAATAACATGATCCTTTGGCAAACACATTTCCCCAAAATGTTATATTCGGAAGAATGTACAAGATAGGTGTACATGTACCTCATAAAGCGAAAAGAATTTTAATAGTTGAACTTAATTTAAATCAAATTTATAAAATTAAATTCAAACAACCCAAACATATTCCTGATTCAGATTCAATGAAATATAATTCAAAATTTAAATCTAAAAGTCAAACTTTTTAATACTTTAACTTGAATTCGTTATTTAAATATAATAAACAATTTTAATATAACATTTTATGTAAGTCATATAGCCAATATTAGTGTTTTAGATTAATGGATGAGGGTTTAACCAATTATTATGGAGTTATATTTTATTTAATAATTAATTGTTATATATATTTTCAATTTGGCTTTAAATTCTTTTAATCAAACATTAATTTGAAACAATTTCAGTACAAGCTAATGAAAATATTCAATTTGGATTTGAATAAATAAGTCATATTTTGTATTATTATGCCATTAGAAACATTTAGACTCCATACTCACCGAACTGCCTCTCTTGCGTTTGCCAAGCTTGATCTTCAAGGTAGGAACCTTGCTGGACTTCTTGCTGCTTCCTCCGGGCTTCTTCCTACTGCTACTGCGCTTCTTCTTCTTTTCCTCACGCTCTTCCTCCTCCTCGTCCAAGTCGAGATCAGGATCCCCCTGTGTCACACACGGCCAACATACAAAACATTATGATATTCAAAGCTAGACCCAAAAGCAGCTTAATGGAACAATTTATTTCTTACTAAAAATAAATTCTAAACAAAAGGAGGTATATAGGGTGAATTTAAACACCAAATTACCTGAATTCCCTAGAAAGAGAAAACAAATTTAGCACTTCAAAAATGAACAAATTAAAAAAAAAAAGTAACTTATTGCATGTCACATGTTTACACATTTGCCACAAAGTATATAATTAAATTAATAGGCAATTGTTGGAAATAAACTATAGTAACCTTCACCCAGTTACCATTTATGACAGTGTATCTATTTTTAAGGAACACCTGTTTTTTTACTTTTTGAGGTTCATTTTACTATGTATAGAAAAAGGTATAGGGAAGAGGGATTGAAAACCATTAAAGGAAATGCTCACTTATGTAGGTTTCTCTTGGAAATGGGTCTATTTTAAATTTTCACTATATCTTCAAATCCTGAGTCTTGTAAAAATTATAGAGATGGGCCACTCGAATCTTCGAATCCAATGAATCCTGACAAGTATTCGAGATTCGAGGACTGGATTCGATGATTGAATCTTTCACCTCATAAGCAAAGCATAATATTTGAATTCAAGAATTACTTAGGCCTACTTGAAAAGCACAACTTAATCCGCAATCTTCATTTTGTCGAACAAAAGAGATTAGCACGAATAAAATCATTATTAAAAAGAAAATCATAATTGTTAGGTGTGGAAAAGCTTACGTGTCTAATATCCTACCCTCCCACCTCTAAGGGGAACTTGGACTAAACCGTTTCGGCACATGCTCACTTCTAAAACTTTTACATCACGAACAATCTTGTAAATATTTTAATTAACACATTAAAAGTCTTCAAAAACTGAAAATCAAAACTAGAATTATAAATAAACTCGAAATAGATAAAACAAATTAAGTTTATTTATAACAGAAATAAGAGCACATTACACATGATACAAAGTTGACCGCCATGACATATATTACGTTTACTTGCCAGAGTGATGATTAAAATAAAGATACTGTTAATTCGTACTACCCAACAAGTTTAATTATCTACAACTATGCAAAGAAGCCCAATTTACTGTATACAATCCTTAAGTTAAACATTGGGTTTCATGAAAAATAAATATTGTTGACAGTCAGACATCAATAAAACTGTTTATTTATACCTACCGGCCTATGTATTGTATATTGATTGTTTGAAATCAATTCAGGTAATCTGATCACTTAGTAAGCGTTTTCAAGTTTTAATAATCAAATAACAACTTGCTGATTGATAATTTGTTTTTAAATTGATTTTAAACTGAGAGTTTTATTTAAAAATATGTTACTGAAGTGATTGTAAAAATATTCAAATGTAGTCCTGCCTAATAAATGAGAATGAACATATTGGAGTCGAAAATATGTTTGTGTTTTAAATAAAATGTTTCCTCAGAAATCTGTGTGTCGCAAGAATCGAACATATTTCTAGTTTTCTACGCAAATATAGATAATAGATATATAAGAAAATAATAATAAAGCATACTTAGGCATTATTGAGTTCACTATTTCCAATGTATGTTTAATTGTTAAGCATGTTGTTTTAGCCTTTATTAAAAATATTTGTTTGAATTTTTATTTTTGTCTTCTTATTAAAATAAATTATAAACCTTCAATGATGATTAAAGTTGATCAAAGGATAACTAGACCTAATCAGTTTATTTCAAATGTTTTTTTTAAAATTCAACTCATTCTAACAATGCCTTTAAAAATAACAAAAATACACTCAAATTGATTGATTTGATTTTTGAACAATAATATGAGTCTAGTTTGTTTAAATCGACTGAATTTTAACCTGTATTTTGAGAGGGATGGTTGGGGTTGATTAAAATTGAAAGCATGATTGAAATAAATCTTAATTTACAATTTAGGCCTATATTGTGTAATGTAGGTCTATTTTAAATCATTAAATTTTTTAACAATTTGCTAGGATTCAGATTCAAGATTCGAAAATAAAATGTAGATTCGGATTTGAGATATAATGGATTCAACCCATCTCTAAAAGATTATAAACAGAGATGAAAGAGGAATAAAACAGAATAGTAGAAAATAGAAAAAATAACTAAATGTTAACATGACTTGTTAAAATGCATTCAATATAACATTCACCACCAATAAACAGTATTAATGTTCTAAAACCAGTTTAGATTAAAACATTTTTTTTAAATTTCCAATTCAATGTTTTATAGAATCATCACATCTTGAATATCCTTAAAGATTCAAGGGATTCAAGAAGTCGAGTGTCCAATCTTTAGTTTCTGTCCCTCCTTCCTGTACCGTCTTACAATTTCTGACATATGTAAGAAATAAAGTGCATTGAGCATTTGATAAACAAAGTCATTAAGGTGGGAATATGAGAGAAGTGAGAAAAGGTTAGTGTTTTTGCGGGTTTGGTATAAAAATGTTTTTTGGCAAAAATAAATAAACTATCATTTCAATGGTTGTCCTAAAATTCAATGATGTTTCCTCTCAATTTAAAACTTAAGTCATATAATGCCGCTGTGCTTATGAAAAATATTCAGCGACTGTTTATATCACCATGTGAAACTAAACTCAATATTTCTATTGGAGCAATGTTTTATTTATTTTGGCCAAAAATGTTTAGCTATAAAAACAGAAAGGAATAAAACTCGCCTTTTCTCGATCCCTTTCATCCTTTGAACACTCTTATTACTGACAACTTTGGGTGTGCAAAGTTTTGTCCTGGCCCCACAAATATATTTAGTTTTAACTTTGTATCAAAAATTCAACAAATTACGAAGCTTCATCAATAAAAATAATGAAGGCTAATATAGTCAATTTGTGTTCAATTATTGCTATTCATAGGTGGTTTATACATTACAAATTAATGTTTGTATCAAACAATCTGAAGCATGTTGTATGTTGTGATATTGATTTGAATTATCATATTAGAATTAAATATTACAAACAATTATGGGATGAAATTATTCAGTCATTTTAGTTCATAGTTATATAAATAGGCAGAGTTGTATTATTGTTTCAAAGCATAAAACAACTAACAAAAAATATTCCAAGTATGATTCGGCAATGAGAATAGTTCATATATTTGATGTGAATGGGAAAACTAGATTTGGCACACCCCTATCGACAAATAGACAAGCCAAGGCCAATACCGTCGACTAGGTGTCCACTGGTGTGAGTAATAAACAGTGTTATTTTATTAAAACATACTTTTACACATAAGTAATAAAGTTTCTCGTATTGTAGTGAACAACTTATTTGATCACAAACCTTGTCTTTGGACTGCCTTGAGCGGGAGGACTTGCGACTGTAGTTTTCCTCTGCAGCACTCTCGTTATCTACTTCCATGTTGGGGTTAATGTTGGTGAAGTCTCGCCATTTGGCTGCCACCAGCATCATTAGTTTTGACATGGGTACCTGTCATTCATTTACTTATGTAGAAAATTATATTAGAGTTTTAAAAAAAAATGTATGTATAGATAAAATAATATAACTTTTGTATAAGACTAAAAAGTATCTAGATGGTGCACGAGGAAAAAGTTAAATCTCATTATGTAAGGTAATTTAGTTTCTGGAATGTTAAAAAAAAAGAAAAATTACTAGGGCTATGAAAATCTTGAATGTTCTTAAATGAAGGAAAAAAATGAAGTCCTATCTTAAACTTGTGACTCTGAAAAGTCACCTTAATCAAGTCGAAACGAAACCTATACACAAATATATTTTAGTATTAAATAGAAAGTCAAGAAAAGTAAAAATAAAAAATAATGAAATAGGGACTCATTATAATTGCCCATTTAAAGTAGGCTTATAAATGCTTGGCGACAACATAAAAACAAAAGGAAAAACACTCAAGTAAATTGTTAAAAGAATGCCTTTATTTGAATCGGAGTGCTTATTTTTTCAGTTCGCTTTTCCTTCCATACAAAGGTATACTATATTCAAGTATTTTTTAAATTTCTTGTAAAACTTCCTAGATTTTTCTAAATTTTTCCGAAAACAACAAAACTGTTTATTTAAGCGGTTCTCCAGATATGTGGCAGCCCTTTTATAATGAACTTCATTAATGTCTTCCTCAAAATAATGTTAGTCACCTACCCGAGGGTTTTCCTTGCTCAATAGTGGACGCACATGTTGCTGGAACAATTTGTAAGTTGTAAGGTTTAGAAATTCTGCTTCTGTGTACTCTATCTCCACATCTGTCAGACCAAATGTCTCGCAAACTTCTGTCACTGTTGGCATACCTACAAATAAATGAATTAAAAATAAATAAAAATATGTTACACAAAATCAAGGTTGTCACCATCTATTCATGCGACCAAAGTAAACTTCCTGACTGAATACTTACACCGGGTGGCTACCAAATCTAAGAAGAAAGAAAAAAAAAATCCCAACTCTTCTCTTGATCAAAGCATGTGTCAGAAGGATATTAAGGTGAGGGTGTAGGGAACTTAAGAAAGGGTCAAGTGTTTTTGCAGTTTTTGTATCCAAACTTTTTTTGGGCATAGTAAATCAAATATTGCTTCAGTATAAAGATAAAGAGTTTAATTTTCTTCACATGGTGATATCAAACAATCTTGAATATTTGTCAAGTGTGTCCTCGAATTTAATGTCAACTTTTTCGCTTCGTTTAAAAAGTTTGCCATATAATGCTATTTATTTTATTCAAAAAATGGATTTGCTATAAAGACTGCAAAAACACTGGCCTCTTCTTGAATTCCCATCATCACCACCCCCTACCCCCCTCTTGAGAAAAAATCAAACTACATTGTTATAAAGAATTATTTTTGGAGTGGACTCAAAAATAAGTGAACAAAATTAATTACTGACAATGCTTAAATGAGACACGATAAAGTTGTTATGCATGTCCTGACATTTCCAGGTTTTGCACATTAATTAATAAAACTGGTAGGCACCCTGTTACATAGTTTCTAGTGAGATTGTGTTTCAAATTCACAAAGATTGAAAATACTTCCACAACTTCTATTAAAAGTACTTTTAAAATTAATCAAGTACACCCATTTTAATAGAAACTTTTTGTAATCCAATGACAATACCCGGAAAATTATAAATTAAATTAACTTTACTTTAAGAAACCTCTAAGCATCTCCAAAGCAATGCAATTCTAGTACCTACTCTCACGAAGAAATTCAAACATTGAATCAATTAAAGATGATATCAAAATAAATTAATGGAATTAGAACAAAAAAAAATTGAAAGATAAGTTGGACATATAAGCCTGCCCTATGTGCAGGAATAAATTATAATGAAAACAGTGACGGCTCACCAGTGTTGGACTCCTGAAAAGGGGTAGGAGTGGCTACTCTCTTCTGGCTGCCTCTTGACTTGCGAGATTTTCGACTGCCACCATAGTCAGATTCGTCCCCACCCCCTCCGCCTTCCTCCTCAAAACCAAAGTCACTTTCCTGCAGAACACACAACAATCAGGCAATATGCACGCAAAAATCATCAGATTAATAACGTCTAACAACATATATACACTGTAGCATAGTATAATGTATAGTAATAATATTTAGCACCGCGTCTTACTACCCGTTCGAGTTATACGCTTTAATTAATAATTACTCTAATGGATTAGGAATGGGAAGGTTGAATTAGAGGAAGTGAACCCGCATTTGCGTGGAGGGAAAGTGGAAAACCATTTAAGAACAC
>CABFVX010001040.1:131360-142912 GCA_902151425.1 Timema shepardi | reverse complement strand
CCCCCCAGTTCACCCAACTGAGAGTCGAACCTCGATCTCCCTGTCCTCAGCAGTAGAGCTCAACACAACAAGCGCGTTAGCCACATAGTATAATGCTTTGAAATGATCTTCTAATCTATTAATAGAGTTCAGTTTTCTTATGCATCATACAAGAACCTGTTCACGATATCAGCATATTTACAGTAATGAGATAAGGATAAGAAAAGTAGAATTTAGAAGAAATGTACCTGCATTTTTGTGGAAATTTATGTAGGGAAAACTAATGTAAGCACACCTCCCATCATCTAAACCGGAGATGCCCAACATATGAATGGATTTGCTCAGGTTTGTGTACGATAAAGGAATTGTGAGCTTTAGTTTAGCACGACTTAGTCTTTATAACCAGCTGGTCTAGTCCAAACTCCCTAATGCATACCCTACTTCTCTTTTAGTTTTTTTCTGTAAATGCAATGATTAAATTTCATATCCCGCTAGACATCTCGTTCCCATCTTTGGATAAGGGCTGAACCTAAGAGCTTTGTCTACTAATAGAATTTCATTTCTTTCACATTCTAAAGCGGATAATAAATCACAAGCCTCCCCCTCTCATCACACCACTACGAGTATTGAATGTGTGTATTTAGTGCGGCTTCTTTAGACTTGAAGAGAATATCAGTGTGGTGTGATTTTTTTTCAAATAGCTGTTTATAAGTTATCATGTACTTGTGGATTAAGTGTCTTGGCAGTGAAATATTCCAAGCTTTATTATAAAATTTGCAAGGAAATGTGTGTGTATCCTACCTACATTTGAGAACAAATGTTCCAAAGAATGAAGATAATAAAATCCAAGATGTGCTACCACATCACGGACAATCAGCTGCACGTGGTACTACGGCTCTGTGTATCCAAACTTACTCCAAATAACACATTGTCGCATGAAATGAAAGATCAGAAATCACACTAAATTGTTGCGTTTGTGTACAGTGTGTATACATGATTAAAGAAATGTCTTCATACTTCTTGATAAAATTGTGCTTATTTAATCATTTAAAATAAATTTAATCAAAACTAAATATTATAGTACTTCAAGGTAGTAGGGACTTGAATGTACAGTAATTATATATATGCTGTTGACTGAACAAGAAGGCTAAATACGCTAAATACACACAATGTTGGATCATGAACTTTACCTTCACTATATTTGTATTATATATTTTACAGTTTTCATTTTTTAAGTGTCAAAAATAGTTGGGAGGTGGTGGAGGTATCCGGTTCACCAGAGGAGATGTGTCATCCAGCCCATTTACAATTTAATTTCAGCATCCCTGATCTAAGCAAATAGTATGCAGTTTAAAAAAATACATTTAATAACGTTACAAGTACAAAAATTAATATTCATGTTGCTTGTTTATATTTATCATACAAGCAGGTATAATTTAAATATGTTTGCAGTTGGTTAACCCACTGAACGCAACTCTAAATCAGTAGATAAGATCAAACTTATAATTAACTTCATCCTGTTGGCTATCAAGCCACACAGGTATAAACATTTGTTTCCAATGAGTTTTTTTTTCTTTTGGAATATCAGGTATAGAGTTATTAATGATTTGATCTTAGGGGGCTGGGATGAGTATAGTAATTAAAATAATAAAATGTATTAAAATTTCCCTGAAGAATATGGAAATGAACCTTGTTGAGAAAATTCTTGGTCAGAGTTTCAGCTAATTGAGCAAACCTCGACTTTCTGGGCCAGAATCAACAATGCCATTACAAAGCTTACTTTTTTGGTCTCTCCACGTAAGGTTTTACGCAAAGTGCACTTTTTCACTATCAAGTAAGCTTATCTCTAATTAATATTCCCTGAACATGAATGCTTTTTACAAGTCTAAGTAATAGATATCAGCTAGATCCACCCTGAACTTAATTTTAGTGAGTTTCATAATATAGAAAGGGGCTGTCTTGATGAGATAACCAGTTCTAAGGTTGTATTTAGTATACCACCTCCATACTGTGGGAGTTTATTGAACATTTAGATAAAGATATGAATGGTTAAAAGTCAAATCTATGAGGAAGCTCCCACACAATAATAACCTAATAATTAAGTATCTTCATGAATAATTAGGTACACCAAAATATTGTGAGATGTGTTTTTACAAAATGTGACTTAGTACCTTAAAATTAAAATGATATACCAAAATATTTTAAAGGTTCATTGATTTTTTATTAATTTTTTTTAGTGAATTCTCTATCCATCTGCTTGAAGTTTTTTTTTACCATTTTTATCTGAAAAAATCCCTTTTATTTACAAATTTTCAATACCGAAATAAAACTAAATTGAATCTTTTGGCAAAATTGATTATTCAGCCTTTATTATGCAAATAATGGTCAATTATGTTGATTTTGATGAGAATAAAAAATATCAAAACTAATAAAATTTTAAAATCTTTCTTGATATCCCTATTATAATAAATCAGTTTCCAGTCCAATAAAAATATTTCCTTCCGCCAAAAACCTTCGGTACAGAAGATGTGTTTATTTTATATAGATATAATGATTCAAATTGTGACCAAAGGACAAAACAAAAAATTTATCTGTAAATTTTCTATCCATATCACTATACAACTTATGTTTGAAACAATTTTTAACTGAAAAATTCTCTATATTTTCAAACTTTCAATACTGAAATCCAATACTTACTTCGCCACTTTCTTTGTCATTCTTTTTCTTCTTCTTTTTCTTTTTGCCCTTTTTATCTTCACTTCTAGCTTTCCTTTTCTTTCCTTTTTTCCTTTTGTTACGGGAATCTTCAGGTTCATAATCATCATCTTCCTATATTTGTAAGGAAAAAACATCAAGATATAAACATGAAAAAAAAAGCATTATAGACCTCGCAGCAGTGTTGTCTAAACACTGTCACGAGATAATATAAAAAAATCTAGTAAAGATTTTTTCAGGTAATTAAACAGGACAGAAATACAAATGTAGTGTATTTTGCAAATTACCTAGTTATAAATGTGCTACTATTATAATCTTGGAACAAAGTTAGTTACATTGTTACATTGATACTGATGAAAAAATTGCGTGGAAAACCAAACTCATATATATATATATATATCTGTAAGAATCAAATAGCCAAAGATATTATATTTGTTTTAGTTTGGATTTAGCCGCATCTAGATATCATATTCTGAAAATTGAAAATATCACCTAGACACAGGAATCAAACCCAGGACCTTTGGTTTGGTGTACCAAGCCAAAGGTACCAGGTATGATTCTCGTGTCCAGGTGTCATTTTAAATTTTCAGAATACCCTTATATCTGGCCAAGATTCAAGACTAAGCTTCATCCCCAGTTTATTGTAAACAGAGCAGCTTTGATTGAGTGGCCACTTTTGTGGGTGGCATTCTACATGAACATAATAAAACCATAAATTTATTGATAAAAAATGTTACCCCTCCAGGTGGTCCTTCTCCGGATTCTGGAGAATTTTCTTCTGTAGTTCCTGGTCGAGACGTGGTGCCATTATCCTCCAATATATCATCATCACCACCTTGCATAAGAATTAACATTTACGTATATAGCAGAATGTTGGTAGGAAGGAGTGTGGTTTGAAATGAAATCCAATAGGTCAATGTGAAAGCTTCTTTAAATCGATTAGGGCATGATGAGAGGATGGGTGTGGATCGAGAGACAAAGCAAGTATATCATGGTAGAGTTTGTGGATCAAAAGGAAGGGGTAGGCCATGTAAGACATGTTTAAATGTTGTATATGAATGTGTGAAAAAGAGAAACATAAGACCTATAAGAATAAAAGATCATGTATGACTTTGTATGGGTGTGGGTTGAGAGACTAAGCAAATATATGATAGAGTGTGTGGATCAAATGGAGGGGGTAGGCCATGCAAGACGTAGTTAAATGTTGTTGACGAATGTGTGAAAAAGAGAAACATTAAGAGTTTTAAGAATAAAAGATCATGCATGACTGTGTATGTGTGTTTGTGCACATGTGTATGTCTATAAGTATGTAGGCCTATGGTATAAGCAGCTTTTAAAAACACAAACATATTTTTTTGCACTTAACATAATTTTACTGTATATTATTATTATTTAAAGATTTTTAATGAAAATTGATAATCGCAGATCACAACTTTTAAGTGTAAATATAGAAAAACTCTTTGAGTAAATTTTATAACTGTCAAAAATAAAATTCTTAACATTTAAATCTGAGTGTATGCTGCAGTGTAATATGTACATTTTATATATTACAAATTTTTTGTAGGCCTACAGTATATGTTTAGTGCCTGTACATACAATTTGTAATTTTAAACTACTAGTAGATTTTAATTTACTTTTATAGCACTGCATTTTCAATGCCTGTTTGGGCTACACACTTGTACTGGTTACCCTAATGTGTTAGGGATAAGGAAAACTGAATTTAGATTAAGTGTACTCAAATTTGCATGGAAGGAGAGTGGAAAACCATTTAGTATTTATTATTATTAGCGCCGCGTCTTACTACCCGTTCGGGTTATACACACTTACGCTAATGTGTAATGGTAGGGTGATTGTGAGATGAAATGGAGGACCTACAGTTTAACGTGGAATCCGAACCACGGTGGAGGTCTGGCATTCCCCACATTCACAAGAGGTCTTGTCAGAGGTGAAGGAAGGGTTTGGTTATCAGATAAATCTTTGCCGCGACCGAGGATTGAACCCCGGCCGCCAGCACAGAAGTCTGATGCCTTACCCCTAGACCGCCAGGTCACCCCCATTTAGTAAAAACCATTCTCTGTACACCCAGCTGGGAGTGAACCCTGATCTCCCAGTCTTCGGCAGTCTAGTCCAACAAGAGAGTAGGGCGTTAAGACCATGTGGCCACCAAAGCGGGTCTCTTGTTTCTTCTTCCTATTATGTATGTAGGCCTAGTTGATATACCACTCATGCACATAACCATGCCTCTACTTTGGCTAAAGATGTGCCGTAGAGTGGTGGAAAGAAGACAGGAAAATCGCATATTGAACTTGAGAATTTAGATTAGTATGCTCAACAGGGTTGTTGTGCTAAAAGAGATTCACATAAAGTAATAATAATAATAATATTTAGCCCCGCATCTTACTACCCATGCGGGTTATATGCTTTAAGTACTAATTACTCTAATGGATTAGGAATTGAGAAGGTTTATTAGAGGAAGTGAACCCGCATTTGCGTGGAGGGAGAGTGGAAAACCATTCAGGAAAAACAACCCCCAGTTCACCCGACTGAGATTCGAACCTCAATCTCTCCACCCTCAGCAGTCGAGCTCAACACGAGAAGCGTGTTAGCCAACTACGCCACCAAGGCGGGTTTCACATAAAGTATTCACTGAAAAAAAAGTTAGCTTATATTGAACATTTTGTAAATGAAAGTTGTGGTTTTTTTTTTTTAGTGAATGGCCTATAGTACATAAAAATTCCTTTATATTGACCTTTCCTAGTTTTCCAATCGCTGGACACTGTTTATGTTCATCTTGAATCACAGGGAAAAGTTATTAAAGCAAATTTCGATGAACATAAAGGAAATTAGAAACAATGGATATATTAATTTATATAGTGAGAATTGACTTATTCCAAAATCACAATCAACTTAACATTCACTTAGCTTTCATGTAACGTACAAGCTTTCCTCTTGTTTTTAAATGGGAGCCATTACGATGCAGTTAATTTAACTTAAAGATTTGTACAGGGAGAACTTTCACGTTAAGTGAAGGCATCATACATTCTATCTAGCCAATCATGTTGCAAGTGACATCATCTGAGCTATTTAGTAGATAGGCTTACTTCATTTGTTTGTTTATGGTATGCAGACAAATTCTTTGGTAAGCTTACATGTTTATTTTTTGCGTTTCACAAACTCTAAAATGTCGTTGCCTCTTGTTACACCTTATTTTGTATATCCAGTAAGCTTCTATTGAAAGTAATTACTTGTAACCCAATCAGCCCTAAATGATTTGGTTTCATTTTAGTGAACAATTTGTTTTCACACAGTCCAGAGTCCTATTCATTGTCTGTGTTTTGCTAAAGCTGTTAAGTTTAGTTATGTGAATCCTGTAAACCTGTCTTAATGACCTTAAAATAAATGTTATTGCAAATGTAGTTTGCCACTGTCAACGCTAAATTAAGTCTGGTGATGGCCTTGAGACCAAGTAGTCTATTACAGAGCAATGTAGCCACACACATAACCTCTCTCGAGATTAATAAACTTAATTTCGAGAATAAATTGTAAATATGAATAAAATATAAAAACCTTTAAATAGATACATTTCAAATATATATATTAAACTATTATAAGTTAGTATTAACAGCTATCAGGATTCAAGTTAAACTCAAAAAAATGTACTAATGACAGTTTCCAAAAACGTGACTTATTAAAGTAAATTAAGAAACTTTAATTTTTATAAAATATATAAAAGTTTTTTTTTGTTAAAATTATTGTAGTTCTCTCTTTGTTTGATGGCCTCCATTTTGTTAAGGGGTCAGGATAAGCCCGCGCGTCTGTCAGAAAAATAATCGTTCCCCCTCACCCTCCCATCAATTGTTTTATTATTTGGATATGTAATTTGCAAAATTATCATCACCAGCCTAGTATGTAACATTTTTACGTAAATTCAAAGAGAATTGCTATAACTAAAATTTTTTATAAATCAATAAAATATTGCAAATGAAAACAATATGAACAAATAATTTTGTAGTCCCGCTCCAACGACCCGAGTGCCGACGGTGTGATCCCAAAACACAAAAGCATGACAAAACTTACCTGCTAATGATTCATCTTCTACTTCATCTGAAGCCATAACGTTGTTTGTTTGAAGAAAAGCTATAATTTGACAACTTCTGGAGAATGGAATTGAAAGTAATAAAAGTGTAGTAACATAAGATACACATTAGCCGCGAGACACAAAATGTTCAGACTGCCACCTTGAAGATACGAAGTATCGACTGTTCTGCGCATGCGCAAACATGCAAGATATCTATATGATCGAGCGGGGAATTCGCAAACGCGGGGAGAGAAGGGATTTCTAAAAATTAAAACTATACTTTCAAACCGTAATATATAAGAATAAATAGGTATATGTTGGATTTTAAACGATTTTAACTTTTCTCTCTTTTTACATTTTGCAATGTGACCTTTATTATTTTACTGATAATAATTAAATACATTATTTAAATTAAACCCCGTGTTCTTGAGCTCACCCCAATTTACGCACCATCCCTTCCCCCACAGGACTCTTTTTCCAGGGCTAGGTCAAATATTGATTGGTTTGGAAAGAAAATGGTTTGCTAGGGTTGAGTTGTTATATAAGTCATCAAAACTGATTACCAACACTAATTGCACAACTCATGCTTCCTAATTGTATTTGCCTTCGATATTGTACATAATTAAAACACCAAATGTAAACTGTAGACTTTGGTTGATAAGCTGTTCAATATCACAGGTTTTATAAGAGTTGTTCTTTTATTAATCAAATTTCCTTCAGCCATGGCTAAATATAAGCCGACATCAAAAAACTTACTTCTCCATGGCAAAATATCAATACTAACTTAATTGTGATGACCTTTTTGTTTTTTTTAATATTTCAATAGCAACATTTCTGATAAACTTGCCCTTGATAATGTAGGCATTCAAGTACCATATTGGGATTATCGAAATATAGAATTGTTTCTACCAGTAGCTCAACCAAGCAAACTCTAAATTGGCCGAATTGTATTTATATTTTAATATTATGGAACTCTCCTATGATTAAAGACTTTAGTTTTATGTTCTACTTTAAAATATTTAAACGTACTTCATTCTTGTTTAATGAGCTTATAAGAATAAATAATTTCCATGTGTCTTCATTATTGTTATTATTATTATTAAACATTTATAAACACTACAACGTAAAGACTAGTTCAAACAGCTGTAAGCATGGTACAACTTAAAAATACGACGATTTTGTGATGTTACTAAGTATCCAAAGCTGAAACTGCATTTTAACATAAATTAGTCCTCATGATGACCCTAAGCCCCAAGAGCATCTTTAAAAATTGTTACATCTGAAAATGATACCAACAGTCATCGAACCAGAGTCATAAATTCGTAGCCTTCCTGCTCAAATATTTATTGATACTTGACTCTGTGAATATCTGCTATCAGATTAATTTTAATACTGGAAGATAGTTGGACCAACTATTTATATGCTAGAGAAGTGCATCAAATAAACCCTCTACATCCTGTTCACTTAGACTAATTTAGCACATATTGTGTGATATAGAATAATAATAATTTTGAAATTATCTAACTTTGATAGAAAGTTTTAATTTGTTTCTAATAATGTTTTACTTTCAGTGGACTTGTTTTTATTTATGACAGGAATCGCAACTATGGTCACGCGGTCTATAGAGTCAGAATCACGATAGAGCCTACTTACACTGTATTGTTGGTGATGGGGAGGTCATATTTTGAATCTTGGCCTGATGCACTTAGATGTGTTTTTTTTAAATGTGGTTTCTCATCACCTTTTGTACAATTGTGAGTGCAATTCCTCCAACTACCCTTCGCCTCTTTACTTTTTGGATTATACTGGTAAATAACCTTTGTGTTAAATGTTTTGGATGATACAAATGTATTATGGGATCTTTAGCTGTAACTTGTGGTCTGGTCTTCATATGTGGGCGCGCGGATTATGTATCGAACTCTTATAAGTACTAAAAAGGAAAATAGCTTTTTTTTTTCAATTTTATAACATAGCTTTTCATAAAATTCACTGGTATATAAGGGTTTGAATCCAGGCAGGGCTTACTGAAGATGTATTTAAAAAAATTGTGTCCCACTTTCTCTCCACGAAAATGCTGTGGTACATTTCCTTTAAACTTTACCTTTCGCATGCCTACCAAGGGCTATCGTAACTAAAAATAAGTGTAACCTCACTTCGGTGGGCACATAGTCTAATACTCTACTCTCGTAATTTACTAGACTGCCATAGACGGGAGATCGTATGTTTTGAGGGTGTTTTTTCCTAAATGGTTTCCCACTTTATCTCCACACAAAAACGGGTACACTTACTCTACATTCAACCTTCCTCATCTCTAAACCACTAGAGTTATAGGACTTTAGCGTATTACCCACATGGTTAGTAAGACGTGGTGCTAAAAAAATGCTTGTATTGTTGACGGGAACTAATACGCGATAAAAAAAAATGCAATAATAATGAAACCGTAGTGATAAAATGTTTTAAAATACGGTTACAAATTATGTGTAGTGCCTTTTTTGTGAGGTTTCATTTAGTATAAATAACTTTGTTTTGAAAATATTAACGATTAATAGGTGACCTGGTGGTCTAGTGGTAATGTGTCAGCTTTCTGGGCTGGAGGTGCGGGGCTCAATCCTCGGTCCCGGCACAGATTTATCTGATTGCCAAACCCTTCCTTCACCTCTTGACAAGACGTGTATTAATCACAACTTGTGAATGTGTGGAATGCTAGGCCTCCACCGTAGTTCGGATTCCACGTCAAACTGTAGGTCCTTTATTTCATCTCACAATCCCCCTACCATTACACATTAGCGTAAGTGCATATAACCCGGATGGGTAGTAAGACGCGGTGCTAATAATAATAATAATAATAATAATAATAAAAGTTTCAGGAAACCAGTATTGGTGGTCACACGGTCGAAGGCATCAGGCTCGCAATGGACTGGATTATCGAGGCTAGAAAGATCTAGGTTTGAATAATTGGTCGGCTGCACTGGAATGGGGGGAGGGGGGAAAAACTGGTGTGGGGTTTCCACGTGTGATAGAATACTGTGGTTTTTCTACCCTCCCTCCACCCTAAGGTGGTTGAAACTTCCTCTTAATCAGTGGTATTCAACCTGGCGTACGCAAAAATATCTTAGGAGGGGTTTCGTAAAATCTAATTATATACGACCCACTTCGGTGGCTGCATGGTCTAAGGCGTTACTCTCGTGGTGTATTAGACTGCTGATGACGGGGATATTAAGGTTCAAATCTTAGTCGGGTATACTGAGGGTGGTGTGTTTAAAAATAATTTTACAATTTCTCTCAATGGAAATGCGGGTACACTTTCGATAAATATAACTTTACTCATTCTTAAAACCATTGGTATAATTAGTACATAAGCATACAACCAAAACGGGTAGTAAGACACGGTGCTAAAAATGTGAATATATATTATTTCATGATAAACCGTGAATAATCAAGACCTATTTCTGGCTAGCCATAAGATACCTCGACGTAAAAACATTCGTCATGGAAAGCGCAATTTTTTTCTCTCTTTTCTTCTTTCTCTTACGTGTAGAGTATAGAATATGTATAACTTGAATTTTGGCCCAATCATTTTAGGGGTAAACAGTTTAAGAGATAATTATATCTGTGGGTACACGAACAAAAAAAAGCTTGATAATACCACTATTCTAAACAAAATTTCCTGTCCTACATTTCGGGTTAAGCCACTAATTGAACGTAGTAGTTTAAAAAAAAACTTAAAGTGGGGCTGAAAGGGGTGCGATTTAAGTAAGGGCTATGTTTTTGCATCTTTTATAGCAAAACACCTTTCAAATATTGCTTCTGCATAGACTTTAATTTTCTACATATGTTGATATCAACATTATTTTTATTATTATTTAGCACCACGTCTTACTACCCGTTCGGGTTATACACTTTAAGTACTAGTTACGCAAATGGATTAGGAATTTATAAGGTTGAATTATAGGAAGTCAGCTCGCATTTACGTGGAGGGAGAGTAGAAAACCATTTAGGAAACCCCCTCTCCCCAGTTCACCCGACCGAGATTCTAACCTCGATCTCCCCGTCCTCAGCAGTCGAGCTCAACACGACCAGCGCGTTAGCCAACTACGCCACCGAGGCGGGTGCGTTATCAACAGTTCTCGACTATTTGTCGTAAGCACAGCGGCATTGAGTTAAATTATAAACTTCTTAAGTTAAGGGAAAAATTTGTCATTAAATTATAAGACACCCCCGATATAATGTATTAAAGAACTGTTGATATCATCATGTGAAGAAAATTAAACTATATGTTTCTACCGGAGCAATATATTTTTAAAAATTTGGTCCAAAATTTTTTGTTTTGTTATAAAATTTCGAAAATTATGACCTTAATTCGCGTTCTCTACACTCCTACCTTAAACACTTTTCATATAATTATGCGTAAATTTGTATAATCTACAGTTGTCACTTTTCATATTCAATATCAAAACTTATAAAATAATACTAATAATAAAATACAAATTATTATCAATGTTGACAGAAAAAAACCCTCAAATTTTCTAAAGGTTTCTCTCTAACAGAATTCTACTATAAATTGTTTTCTCTTGCCTCAGTGGTTCGGGAGTCGAAAAACCTGTCTAAAACAGTGGTTTACAACAGTTTCGGGTGTGAGAATCGGTAATAAATTGGTGGCCCTTATCCAATGTCTATAACTGTCAGGTTTTGTCAGTAAGGGATGCTAAAACACCTGGATCCACTCACATATAGAGGAGGGGAAGGGGAAACAGGAACTTCCCTTTTGGGGGGGGGGGGG
>CABFVX010001040.1:35996-130442 GCA_902151425.1 Timema shepardi | reverse complement strand
AAAAAAAAAAAAAAAAAAAATCTTGAAATATCAAGTTTGACCCCTTATAACTCGTGAATTTTAATGATTTGAAATCATTGAAACACTAATTATCTATGGCTACCGTATAAACTTGTTAAAATTGTGCAAAAAATGTGTTACTGTTGAATGACCTTAAAGAATCAAAGCTAAAATAAATTTAAGATATGGTAAGAATAAACCAAGAAAATGACTTACAGATGTCCTTGGCGATTGTTTTTTTTTTTAAAGCACCACCTCTTAGTACCTGTTCAGTTTATACGCTTATGTACTAATTACGCTGATTAGATATGGTTGAGGAAGGTTGAATTTAAATTAATTTCAACCGTATTTGCGTGGAGGAATAACCAGTTAGAAAAAGACACCACACCCAATATTCCGGACCAAGATTATCCTGAACTACTCCCTTATCGTCAGTCCAGTTTATTGCGACAGTGACCATGCGGCTACCGAAGCGGCTCTCAAAACATAAATAAAACAACTAAAACGGAAATAAGTGTTTCCGAAATTGGGGTAAGTGACACACCACTGAGTTTTATCAATCACACAGTGTTTTTTTTTGTATTGGTGGCAGATTTTAGAGTGATGCCATGGGCTTTCTTTACCTTTTTTCACGGATTTATTTAGATTATCCCTAAATATTTGTTTGAATTTGGAACGACCTTTTATACTTTACAAGATAGCAAAATATATACGTATATATTGATACATATAGCAATACATTAGGGCCTCCATATCCGCGGATAATACGTTCCTAGATCTATCGCGGCTACGTAAAACCGCAGATAGTACCGTACTATTATATAACTTGATATTCATGTGACATACATAACTACAGTAAAGTTTAATTGATAAATTATTCACAATAAGACATTACCAACATTAAATAAAATAATATTAACGCGTACTGTACACTACAGTGTAATTAATATTCTCCATTATTTTTGTTACAACGATCACTGATAATAATGATGATGACGGTGCTATGATGATAGAACAAGGCCCATATTAGGTGCGTTTGTGCTGCTGATAGGACGGCCGGTTCTCGCTTGGCGCGTGGTTTGAAACTTATAAACAATTTTTTTCTTTAATTTAAAATAAATAAAATTGGATAATGGTAAACCACGGATATTATATTCTGAAAATTAAAATATGACACCTGGGCATGGGGATTGAACCCGGGACCTTTGACTTAGTACACCAATGCCCAGACACGGGTTCGATTCCCGTGTCCAGGAATCATTTTTCAATTTTCAGAATATGATATCTAGATCAATAAAAACAAATATAATGGCTTTGCTATTTGATTCTGAAACCGCGGATCGCTGAAAATGCGGATACTGAATCAACGGATACGGGGGCCCTAATATATATATATATATATATATATAGTGAATAGTGGGTAGAGGTAAGGCCTACGTTGGCTTAGCAACGAAATGGACACGCGATTAGCCGAAAGTTTGGGAAAACTGGATTAGAGAAATGAAGACATCAAATAAATACATAAAGTTGTGTAGAATACGTAGCCTAAATTTTAAGATAGGTCTTACTATTTTAAATAATAAAGATAGGTCAATACTGCCCCCAAAATTAATAATTGGAAGGAAAATAAAGTACAGTTACATTAATATCGGTACATTATGTCCCTACCATGACGTGTTTTTGAGGGTGTGCCACTTATCTGTTGGATTATTATTTATTAGATTGACGTTAACGCAATAATTAAAACTGATAGCAAACGTTACCAGATCTACTCTCCTGTATCCATTAGCCAAACCATATAATTTGCAAGACCATATGTCGAGTTGCTACTTTTGGCAGTCAAAACTTTCACAACAAACAATTTATTTTTAATCATATTTTCTTTAAAACAGTTTTTAAATTATTGAAACATAATCTTTAAAAAAAGTTTGAATGTTGTTGTTTTTTTGGTGGAAGTGACGCGGTGGCTAACTTAAAAATGATATACAATTAAGATCTTTTAAAAGGCAAAGTTCTCTCTCACAAATTAAGATGGCCGAATTAAAGGAAATTAAGGTTGTTGATGACGTAATACAAACATTGTTAAGTTGTATTATGTGCTTGTGTTCGCAAAATAAAAACCTTTTATTTTGAGATTAATATTTTTTATAGCTCTTTCTTTACGTTATAAAAAACCTCTATTTATTTTTGTGGTAATTTATAAGAAAATACAAATGTGAATACAATAATTTGTTATTTATTTTTTATTTCGTGCACTGTAATACCGATTGTTTCCACAACCGTGAATCCAAACCATGATAGTTTTGTTAATATTTTATGTTATTTCAATTAGTTACGAAAAAACTAATTATACAGTAATCCTTAACTATGTATTATTAGAAGAATTAATAACAATTTTTATTAATAAAATAAATTTACTAATAAAATAACTATTTCCGAATAGGCTGTCATTAGTTACGTTCAACCAATGTTTGCAATAAATAGCCTTCTGCAAGATTTAATTTACCTATACTAGAGTTTAATTTTTTTCATATGGTGATAACAACAGTTCTTTAATTAATATATATCATGAACATAGTGGCATTAGATTAAATGAAAAGAGAATAAGTTGTCATTAAATTCCAGGACATCCTTTACAGATATTCAAGAAATGCTGAGATTTTGATGAAAAAACCGAACAAACCAGTTATCTTTTATCGTGTCCCCTAGATCTCCACAGATAATTGTAGAGCACAACAAGACCCGGGGCTTCTGGTTTGGATTGGCTGACGTGAAGGGCGAATGGTAAACCACTTTATCGTGTGAGTTTATATGTGCCTCTAAGACCATTGTGTCATTCTTCTCGGCTTAGTTTTGAGAAACAGCATTTTGAGCGCTCATGCTTACATTGCTTCAGTACCTAATATGATTGACCAAATTATAATAATTAACCATTTAAAGCTTATAAACCAAACGCCTTATTGATATGCAGACAACTTAGCAGGAGAGAAGGTATGGTTCCTGTGGTTAAAGTCAACAGGCGCACTTCAGATAAGCTCTACTGAAATTATAAACACTGTATAATTGAGAAGGAATGCACATATATTATTATTATTATTGCTATTACTATGTTTGCAGTGTTATTATTATTATTATTATTATTATTAGCACCGCGTCTTACTACCCGTTCGGGTTATACGCACTTACGCTAATGTGTAATGGTAGGATGATTGTGAGATGAAATGAAGGACCTACATTTTAACGTGGAATCCGAACCACGGTGGAGGCCTGGCATTCCCCACATTCACAAGATGTCTTGTCAGAGGTGAAGGAAGGGTTTGGTAATCAGATAAATTTTTGCCGGGACCGAGGATTGAACCCCGGCCGCTAGCATAGAAGTCTGACACCTTACCCCTAGACCGCCAGGTCACGGTTTGCAGTGTTAAATTTACTACTTATATAAATAATATTGGTAACTCTTATTACTAGTTTGTAGAAAATAGAAGAGACCCTAGAAAGTTAGTTTACCATTTTTAGTTAAAGCTTGGTTTCATAATTATACATTTTCCACATTGCCGGAAATTGAGCCTGGTACCCTTATATTAAATATAAGTGCAACCGACTGAAAGGTGTTGGTAGACAAAATGAAATTAATGAATAAAAGGAATATTGATTAAATTGGAAAATGTACACAGTAGTTAAATTAACTTGTCAGAAAGTATGTGACAGAAAACCAATATACGAGTAGATGGGGGAACAAGAAAATAGATACAAAGGCACTAAATTAAAACAATGCTTGGTTTTGTCAGCTCTGTTTTTAATGTTTGGCTTATTTAGATCAAAATGGGTGTTGTATGAACGGTTTGAAGCGTAAAACTCTTGTTATATCTTGACATTAACGGTGAGATTATATTTCACATACAAGCCACGTTCAATCAGGGCTATTTACCACCTGAAAAACAATGGTTAATTTTCTTAAAATAACTCCCTAACTGCCTCGTGGGATTAATTTGTTCATAGTAACGCAAATGGCAAATGTAATAACTATATTATCCAATTATGAGATATAAAAAAAATATTTGTACATTTATTACAATTTATTACATTTATTAACAACTTAGCCTAAGGGCTAAGGAATAGGAAAGTCCCTCGAAGTAGTGGGGAAAGAAATCTGGATACATTCTGGATGCATTGGTAGAAACATATTAAAAACACCTGACAGTGTTTCAAACTTGAGCCCTAAAATCCCAGGTCAGGGTCCTATATTCTCTTGTCAAGGACCTGTGGGAACAGTCGTAAAATTAACAACTTAATTTAATGAGGAACTACACCGAAGAAAGGGGTGAGTGGGAAGAAGCAAACTAGTTAAGGAAAAAGTCAGTAGTCTGGGATGAGCCTTGCCATCGTAGTCAGGTATACTAACTGTTGGGCGAATCCTACCGGTTTTTACTCCAAAATAATTCCCTTTACAAAAATATAAAAATACCTAAATGAGTTAAGATTTCTTCCGATCGCTAAAGGCAGTGACTGAAAGAAGCTAGCCGAAATACCAGATAAAGAAGCGTACGTAGAAAATTTATTCATGCATATCTATAAATATACAGCGTAGACAGGAGGGTCGCTGAACTTTTTTTTTTTAGGGAGGATGAACGCGGATTCGTAATAAAACAAGAAGTTGCAAGCAAATGATCGCGTAAATCTACACTAGCCTTCGAAGTTGCAAAACTAGTTCCATATCTCACCGCTAGCATGCACTAGTATGTCAAACAGAGTAAAGCTCTGGGTAGATCTTTAAGACAAAGGAGGTTGTAGCCTTTTATCTCTCTCAACGTCACTTATTAGTGAGTGAGAAGGGGGAAAACAAGATATTATTATTTGAAATTTTCACTTATTAGCTAAATAGCTTTCAAAATTAGGTTTACAAAAGGGGAAACCATCAGCGATTCTGTCGGTTATTTCACTAAAAACCATCAATTTTATTCTTCTAACTAGCATCGACAGATGTAAAAAATTTTTTAGTTATTGTGTATCATAGATATTAATTGCCGTATTACTGTCTGTGTAATTGTTAATAATTATGATATAAGTATTAAATTTAAATAGTAAAGTAAATTTCATACCTCCAACCTTGAAGGTAGAGACAAAGCGTATACTATGCATAATATATTCCAAAGATTGTAGTTTCATAAACTAGACAAGCGTTAGTTTTTGGTTTAATCGCAATACACACGGTTGGAATAACATCAAATTCACTTGATAATCCCATATTTCTATCAACAAGATTAGTTATACACTAACAATGAATGTATTAAATAACAAATAATTTGTATTTGTTAGTTACGGCTGTAGCCGCTTCTAGATGGCATATTCTGTAAATTGAAAAATGACAATCAGGCACTGGAATTGAACCTTGGACCGTTGTCCCAGGTTTGATTCCCGTGTCCAGGTCATTTTTCAATTTAAAGAACTTGAACAAAGAAGTTAAACTCTTATTTCCGGTGGTAAAATTCTATATTAAATTTGAAAAAGACAAGCATTTATAGACTGTTCAGTTATGGCCCAGTAATATTTTAGTGATAAAGATAACCTAGTTTTGATAAAATAATATTTTATTAAAAATACAATAAGCCCATCACGAACCCTCTAGCATCCCCCATGACCGCAAAGCTGTCGTTCTAGCGGCGTCACTGAATGTAAGTCTTACTTCAGTACCTCTGGGTGTTGCTTCCTTCATCACTTCGTGACAAGGAGATGTTTCCTAAGGACATAGAAGATATGAAGTCAATGACATCTTGAGTCATTTGATATTAGTATGTTACGTAAACTCTTTGTACAGTAGTATAAACAAACACACACACACCTATAATTTATATATGTTATATATATATATATATATATATATATATATATATGCTATGCTATATGCATAACGTGTAAAATGTATGTGTTATAAATTGATAATATACCATATTATATCATATATAGTATATGTAACATAGATAATATATATAATATATATGTACACATACAAATAAATAACAATATATAGTATATATATGTATTCAATTTTAATACTATATATAGCATTAATATTTAGTATGTATATAAATAATTATGAATACTATATATCAATAATATAGAGTATATATAACTAGTATATGTATAAATAATATAATTATTATATAAATATAAATAATAAATAAAATATATATTCCATAGAGTTTTTCGTTTTTCAATGGTTTTAATTATTTTCAAAATGTTCAACAGTAAATTAAACAAATTGACACTCTTAAACAATTATAATTACTATATAGGACTACCAATAGGATAAACATTTCGTATAAACTTTAATTTCTATGAAATTTAGAAGACTATACACACATTTAAAAACTGTAGCTATCTAAATTATAATAAATACCATATTTAGTTAAAATAATGTTATTCTTCAAACAGACCAAAACCTTTTAAACGTTATACTAAATTTTATCTATCTTTTATTAATTAACCAGAGGGTAGCTTATAAATTTAGCACATTTGAGTGATTTGTATATACCTACGACAAAAAATAATTTACATCACTACATGATTTAAATCGAGGCGTTAAAAACCTTTAACTAGCCTCCAGACAAGAGAAAGCCATTTAATTTTCTTACGTTTTCTTAACATCACTAATAGTCTCTCTCCCCTCCAACTATAATAGTATAAAATAATTAAACTAATAAACTAACAATGATGAAAATTGCAATACTTGGTCATGGAAATCTAATTTCATATACAACAATGATCATAATGGATATAATCAAACTAGTCTACCATTCTTGGTATTCTATTTTTCGTGGGAAGCGAAATACAGAACAAGAGATTTTATGTCTTTCATAATACTTTCGTCCAAATAATAAACATACTTTTACAGATAATATGTTTAGTATAACATCTTTGCGGGAAGTTTATGCCAGCAAAAGCACTGTAGAGTGTAGACAACAGCTCATTGAAATACTTGAGTGCTGATATAATCAGTTGATGCACATTAGATTTTTTAAAAACCTCGTAAAACCGTAAAAGGGACAGTTTTACATTTAATCATTAATGTCATAGTATTTCTCCACATTCTGGGCACCCAAAAACATATTGCCTGGTACTTTTGATTAAAATTCAATAAAAACGAGTATTATTTATGTGACTATCAAAGTAATGTTTGGTTTTCTGAATAAAAATAAGGCCTACTAAAGTGTTGTTTACTGGTACTAACTCTTTTCTAATTATCNAAAACAATAATGGACTATACGAGAAAGTATTTGCGATTGTATGATAATATTGATTACATTTATACTAATTTTGATAATGTGGTAAGCGCCCCTGGCTACTGATATAAAGGCCCCGGGTTCGATTCCAGCCGGTGTAACAAATAATTTTCCTGAAAGGGCAAAGGTTTTTACCATGATCTGGTTAATTTGACTTAAGCTTGGTGTTTAAGATTCCCACTGGTTCCACCTTTATAATCACGTCATCTCATTGTGGGTATGACGTGTAGAATTATTATTATTTATTATTATTATGTGTTTGTCTGAAAGCTAATTCAATGCAGAGATAAGCTATTCCAATATTTACTATATGTAATTTATTGAATTGTAGGAAACATATTCTTTCATCCAATATTATTTTGGGTGTTTTGTTGAATCGCGTGAAACACATTCTTTTATCCAATATTTACTACACAACTAAACTTGGTCAAGTTTTTTAAAATGATGTGACAGACCAACGCGTGTAGTTTAAGTGGTTTTGGCTCATATCAGGCCACTATTATTAAAAAGTCGGCTTACTCTAGGACGCTCTCTCTATAATATTAGACAGACGGGAACACTTAAGTCCAGCTTACAAAATTAATTTGACGGTTACGTAATTTTCAACATCTGACCAGTACTATTATCTTTTTTTAAATAGAGGAGCACTTCACGGAAGTGGTTAATTTCATCGAATGAAATCTTATCTTGTATCAGAGATACAAGTGGATATAATGAAATGAATGCTTTTAAGTATTAGCAATGTTATTCAAGCACTTGAATTAATCTTTAAATGGATAGCCTTTTCTGTAACTCATTTTACGCATCTGCCGAGCGTACACAACATTACGTACAGTATTTATGTTTAGGAGGGGAATTTTCCTCGTAATAACTACGGAATCCACGGGCTCTCTTAATGGGGCGTGGGGTGATTGGAAGGGCGGGACCTCCAATCCCCAGATATTTGTACTTTAAATTTAAGTCACATTTCAAATAATTTTACCGACTTGCAATATTTCAATTATCTCACATACAGTATGCACTTTATGCCCTTGTTAAATAGATTGAATTTTTTTTATGTGAACAGTAGAGCTGCAGGCACAAGATAATCCTTGAAGGTAGTTATTTATTTTTTATATAAGTCAGCCAAAACCATACTTTAAAAACAGTTTGTCTCAAACATAATTTATTTCGTAGTTGTGTCATACACTTAAATATGTTTTGGATAAGATCAGAATGTGAGATATTATTTAAACAAATTTACATTATTTAATTAAATTAAAGAAGAATGGTGTTTGGTGGAGTGAATGTGTATTTAAATAAAGTATTTATCATGAATACCAATACACGAGGTATAAATAATAGTTTGTAATTACAGGAATGTCCATATGGTAAGGACAGTAATTTAATTAATTTAAATTAATTTAAAAATCACACATAAACACGGGAATAGTCCCGGTTTTGATTCCCGTGTATAGGTGTAATTTTTAAACTAATTTAAAGTTGGTTGAATATTTTTAAATTTGGTTTTTACAGTTAAACTCAAATGATAATGGCTTAAAAGTGTTCCAAAAGAATGACTGAACATTTGGATCAGCTGTATGTCAATATGTATAAGTTGTTCTTATCATGTGTGATAATTGGTGGGCATTAATACTATTATTATTATTAATTGTTCTTTATTTTGACATTGACAGTTTGACATTTCCAAATTGAGTCTTTAAACATGTCCTATAAACAGCTTCCTTTTTTATATCATGAAACTTCATCTTCTTTCCGTGTTTGAGGTCATCAATCAGCTGAATTCGTGGTTTTCCTTGTCCCCTACCACTTGGGCTTCTACGACATCACTCAATAAACCATTTCTTCTCATAATGCGACTCCGCCAGTTGGACTTTCTTGATAAGATTATCTGCAGATTGGTTTTCTTTTCATTTACTCTTCTTAGAACGGCCCCATTAAAGGCCTATTTGAATTAGTGGTGTAGTAAAAATATTGAATGCATATTAATGTTCAGTGGAAACAAAATATTTTGTATATGAATCTAAGTATTTTATGAGTAATATTAGGTTAAGATTAGTTTTTTCTAGGTACATAATCATCATCATTAACAGTAAGTCGTTGACATCTCACCTGGTTTAAAGGAATGTAAGACTCAGAATATACGAAACTATAATTTTACCATTAATTGTTCTCTCTGGGTGTAAGACGTGGTCCCTTACCATATATGACCAAAAAAAAGTTACTGTGTTCTAAAACAAGGTGCTTAGGAAGATATTTAATCCAAAAGGTGATTAAGATACTGAGGAGTGGAGGAGGTTACATCATGATGAATGTCATAGCCTGTACTCGTTACAAGACATTGTTAGGATAATCAAGTCTCGAGCCTACGACGGGCAGGACATGCAGCACTATTGGGAGATTCTAGAACCTTGTTCAAGGTATTGACTGGAAAACTCATTGGGAAGAGACCATTGGGAAGACCTTGACGCAGCTTGGAGGATAATATTAGAAGGGACCTGAAAAATATATGGTATAATGAGGTGGACTGGATACAACCAGCTCAAGATAAGGATAGGTGGAGTGGTTTTGTAAGTGCGACAGTGAACTTTCTCGTTCCTAATGTCATAGAGTAAATAATAAGTACACATAATGATTCTTCTTCGGTGGATCTGTCCTGAGACGGATATAAATACATCTTCCATTTACCTTGGTCCTAAGAGTCTTCTTTAATCTTTTTGTACGTTATTCCTTTTTTGATATTTGTTAGTATCCGAAACCTTATTCTACCTCTTTTTCCCCTCTATCTTCCCCTTCATGATCCTCTTCATTTAACAATCCCTACTTAGTTTGTGGCCGGCCCAAACGAGAAGTTTTTCTCTTCCTTATCATTCTCATCAGGCTCATCTCTTCTCCTACCCTCCTCAACATCTCCTCATTCCTCACCTTGTCCAGCCATTTCACCTTCTCCATTCTTCTCCACATACACATTTCAAAACCCCTCCAAATACTGATTAGTCGCTTAGAATTAATAAAAACGCGTGTATGTGTGTCCCTAACACAAAAATTGGGAGGTAAGGCACGTAGTTAATTTTTAAATATTGTTTTTATTTTTGACAAATATCGCCGGAAAAATTTAAACTCATCATTCCATGATTACACAATAAATACATTATATTTTGAAGGACTCACTAAATAAAATCAGGCACAAACAGTTTATTCTTAATTTTTTATTGCGATACCTTTCTTATGTCCATCGTCGTGGCTAGAAGACTTGACAACAAACACATCTTGAGGACTGGATCGATTTCGGCGTCGAAGAATATGTTTACTTCTCGAATTCATGGTCATCAAGGCCGTAACCATGACAAAATTTGGGAGGAGAAGCCCCTTATCAGCAGAAACTAAGAACATTTATGAAACCCACTTCGGTAGCCGCTTGGTCAAAGGGTTCGGCCAGACTGACAAGCTAGCGAGCGAGCGCGTGACTAGAAGATAGCTCTCGATAGTTGTTGACAAGGAGGCAAAGGTTCGAATCTTGGCTCAGTGAAATGAGGGTGCTTTTTGACAAGTGATTTATTGTTATGATTTTCCTCATCCTATATCTGTGCTAGTGGTCATTCTTATTTGCAAAGGCCTACTTTGATTATAATAGTATTTTAACATATCAGTTTTTATATATATATATATATATATATATATATTAATCATAAACTATAAATGGCATCACCATCACCAATCATAAACTATATATATATAGTTAATGATCTTACCAATTAAATTAGGCTGTTAGTAGCAAGTATAACAAACCTATCGGTAGAAATAAAAATGTCAACATGATAAGTTTTCCTAGCATTAAATGAACCAACATACAATAATATTGCCTAGCGCCTGTAAGTTAGACTGTACCGGGTCTACCCGCACGCTTGAAAAATAGAACCAGTTGTTCTTTAAAACGCGCGCGCTCGGTCCCTCGCTCGCTCTCAATTCCCGGTCGGACGTATTGATGGTCGTTTTTACAAAATGGCTATCCGTTCTCCCTCCACGCAAATGTGGGTACACTTCCTATTAATTAATATAATCGTCCTAATCCTTGACACCAAGACTCGGTGCCAAAATAGAATTATGAATATATTAAATGCCTCTAAAAGCTGTTTCAATATTTTAAAATATTTCCTTAAAATAAGTGCTATAAATGACATTATTTTGGCTTGTGTAAGTCAGCGGGTAGTCTTTGGTTCATGGATAAACGCCGGAGGAATGGAAATAATGGTAAGGCTGGCGAGTTTAAAAAAATATGTTTATAATTTTGAAACAATAATATCGAATATACGATCTATTTTTAGGTTTACTACGTATGGGCAGGTTTAAAAGGTTTATTTGTGTATAAAAATGTTTTATTTGTGTGGACACATTCATGAAAGAAGAATGTGCATCAACACCACAACAACAAATAAGAACTTTTGTTTGTACCTCCTTTCATTACTCTTTCGGGATAACCGAATATCTACACTAGTGGAGTAGGAATGAGTATGTTAGAATTTAGAGGAAGTGTACGCCCATTTTCTTAGAGGAAGAGGGGAAAATAATTTTGAAAAAATAGCTCTCTCAGTATATACAACCAGTATCTTAAACCCCAACCTCCTCGTCACCAGAAAATTAAACTATACGAGGTTGACGTCCTAGCCTACGTGTCCATCGATGCGGGTTACTTTAAACTAATGAAAGAAAATATTTTTAATTGGGATATCTAATGTTCACTTTCTGAACTGACTAATTATACAAGAACAATACTTATTAACTAAATTAAATATATAAAAAAGACAACGTACAGTCCCCCGGCTGTCAAATTATCAATGTGAAAGTGTAATTTCACATTTCAATGACAACACATTTTTTCGGCTATACCAAGAATCGGACCAAGAACCTTTATTAGCTAACACTTATGCAAAGGCGTTGGACGAAAGAAAATATAGTTTTTACCCACCTCAGTGGCGTAGTTTGCTAACGCACTAGTCGTGTTGAGCTCGAATGCCGAGGACGGGGGGATCAAGGTTCGAATCTCGGTCAGGTGAACTGGGAGTGGTTTTTCCTAAATGGTTTTCCACTCTCCCTACACGCAAATGCAGGTCCACTTCCTCTAAATTCAACCTTCCTAATTCCTAATCCATTAGCGTAATTAGTACTTAAAGCGTATAACCCGAACGGGTAGTAAGATAAATAAGCTAAATGAAAAAAAACTAAAAAATAAAGTTGATAGAAAAGCCAACGCGAATGAGAGAGAATGACTGCGTGTGAGGAAACAATGTATCGACGATAGAATTGATAAAGAAAAGATTAAAAATGGAAGACAAGCTCCTTCACGAACTTATTGAATTTATTATTGGACGTGTACCTCCAAAGTTGGGCACTTAGCCCCCACCCCCTTCTAGTGACAAAGTAAAGGTGGGTGAAGAGAGGAAGGGAGAGAATTACAATATCATTTAAGATAAAAAGACCCGCCTCGGTGGCGTAGTTGGCTAACGCGCTTGTCGTGTTGAGCTCGACTGCTGAGGACGGGGAGATCGAGGTTCGAATCTCGGTCGGGTGAAGTGGGGGTTGTTTTTCCTAAATGGTTTTCCACTCTCCCTACACGCAAATGCAGGTCCACTTCCTCTAAATTCAACCTTCCTAATTCCTAATCCATTAGCGTAATTAGTACTTAAAGCGTATAACCCGAACGGGTAGTAAGATAAATAAGCTAAATGAAAAAAAACTAAAAAATAAAGTTGATAGAAAAGCCAACGCGAATGAGAGAGAATGACTGCGTGTGAGGAAACAATGTATCGACGATAGAATTGATAAAGAAAAGATTAAAAATGGAAGACAAGCTCCTTCACGAACTTATTGAATTTATTATTGGACGTGTACCTCCAAAGTTGGGCACTTAGCCCCCACCCCCTTCTAGTGACAAAGTAAAGGTGGGTGAAGAGAGGAAGGGAGAGAATTACAATATCATTTAAGATAAAAAGACCCGCCTCGGTGGCGTAGTTGGCTAACGCGCTTGTCGTGTTGAGCTCGACTGCTGAGGACGGGGAGCTCGAGGTTCGAATCTGGGTTCGGGTGAACTGGGGATGGTTTTTCCTAAATGGTTTTCCACTCTCCCTCCACGCAAATGCGGGTTCACTTCCTCTAATTCATCCTTCCCAATTCCTAAACCATTAGAGTAATTAGTACTTAAAGCGTATAACCCGAACGGGTAGTAAGATGCGGTGCTAAATATTATAAGATAAAAAGCCGGCATGTGCTATCACACATCTACTATAAATGCAATAAAAAGCGGTGTTCATTGTATTATTATTATTATTATCACCGCGTCTTACTACCCGTTCGGGTTATACGCACTTTTCGCTAATGTGTAATGGTAGGGTGATTGTGAGATGAAATGGAGGACCTACAGTTTAACGTGGGATCCGAACCACGGTAGAGGCCTGGGATTCCACACATTCACAAGTTGTGATTAATATACGTCTTTTCAGAAATGAAGTAAGGGTTTGGTGATCAGATAAATCTGTGTCGGTACTGAGGATTGAACCCCGGATCCCCAGCACAGATGTCTGACACCTTACCCTTAGACCTCCAGGTAACCGTCTGCTCATTGTACTCATTTGTAGCATTTAATGTCTATACAGTATATTTATTAGAGCTCTCCCCCAGATTAATCATGAGAGGGGGGACACTCTAAACAAAGCACATAGCCTCAGTTTACCACCAGTGGTCCTATGGTCTATGGCGTTATTCTCTCAATAAACTGCATGGCCGGTGACGGTAAGTTTGAGATTAGAATATCAGCTGGCTTAGTGATTAGGAAGGTGTGATTTCCCTATATAATTTATCTATATGGTTTTTACCTTTATCCTCAATTCGAATTATAGTGCACTTTTTCTAAACTCGCCTACTCCTCTACATGGTACATTGCTAACTAAACGCCCTAGGCTACACAACCACCGTACTATGTGTGTGTTATATGTGTGTGTTTGTGTGGAAATGGCTACTTTTAATGATTTACGAGTAAATTTTTTGTTTTACTTGAATTGTGGGTTCCGTCCCTTAGCCGAAGAGTTGGAGGCTTACTTCAAGTCCAAAGGAATAAGATTCGATCCTAGGTGGGTTCGAAAAAGTAATATTTGTTATACATTAATTATATTAATCAGTTAGTGTAATTTTTTGCCTCTAGTCGGAGAGGGTGGTGGGTGAGACAGAGCGAACCGATTTTTAATTAAAATTAGAAAATAATAATTTCGTAACAAATTAATCATAAGAATAGTTCCTAGTAATAACGGAATTATTTCTATGATTTTTTTTTAGAATTGTGTCTTACTACCCATTCGGGCTATACGTTATGTCCTAATTACGCTAATGGTTTTAGAGATTAGGAAGGTTATATTTAGAGGAAGTGTACGCGCATTTGCTTGAGGGAGAGTTGAAAAGATTCAGAAAATATCACCTCAGTCCACCTGACTGAGATTCAAACCTTGATCTCCTCTTCATTGGCAGTTTAGTCTACTAAGTGAGTAGCGCTAGACCTTAATGAATCATGTTAAAAATTGTTACCTCACTCATTTATCCAGTGCATGGCTACAAATGTGGATTTTTAAAATTTTCCGAATAAAACTATTTACAGTTTTTTTCCGGTACTAAAAATAGTGTCGAATTTATGCCATTTAAGAAAATTGTTGAATCGGATGTCCCCCTGTCCTCCCCGTAGTGACATCCATGTTCTTTCTTGTCTCATAGAGGCTATATTATTTTTATTACAGTACATCTACACTTATTTGTGATCAGGACTGAATTAATGTTTAACAAAGTCCGAAACGCTTTATAATATGCTACGATACTAAGTAAGGATTTTATTTTAGCACCTAGTCTTTTTTTCCCCGTTCAGGCTATACACACAATTATGTACTAGTTATGTTAATGTGTTAGGTATGATTAAGGTTTAATTTGGAGTAAGTGCATTAGCATTTGCGTAGAGGGAAATTAGTGAAACACTTATGAAAACCACCAAATAATACACCCAACCGGCCATCATCGGCAGTGCAGTATATTGCGAGCGTGACACCTTAGATCATTCAACCATTGAGGCGGGCTTAGGAAAGTTTATGAACAAAAATACCTATACAGTATTATATCATGTTAATATTATTCTGAACCTTGATACTGTTCTCTAAATAATATATTAAACAATTTTATAAAAATACATTTGGTTAGATAAATGAGCATATAATTCTTTTTTTATTCATTTGAATGTATTTTTTGTCATTTTACTGTCTCTTTCCAGGCTTATTGATATACCAGCCACGTTTATTTTGTAGCCTTTAGTTTATATACATTACTATTTCCAGCTTGTTGACTGGATCAGTTTTTTATTCAGCTTGTACTGGCTGGCCTGTAGTAGCTTCATATGCCTTACAATATAACTTAGACTAGGACAGGCACACAATCCTGTCCACTGGCCTTAATGTATCAGTGTGAAAGGGAATATCAATGTTTTCATCATTGATAAATATTCAGACTTGGCGGGAATTGAACACGGGACCCTAAGCTTACTAAGCAGACACTCTGCCGACTGAGTTAAGGTGTCGGACACGACTAACTTATATCTATTGTGATTATTATTTAATGTCTTTTATTGTGTACTTTTCAAGTCATTCTAATCCATTTAATATTATTTTAAGGTATTCATTAATTATTTTGATCATCTATATCCATTAAATCTAACAATTATATATAAAAGTCTTACTTATTATTACAATATATTGTTTTAACTGAAAAAAGACAAAAGAAACAAATAAATACATAATGTTAATAATTTCTCATCCAACTTGCTTTCCAAGGCCGATATATAAAAAAGAACCTAAATAAAAAAAATCATTCTACTCATTAATACTCACCTAACATGCTTTCCAACGCAAAAAGAACAACTTAAAATAACATTAATCTAAACGTATGTTAATGACTTAACATATTTATAGTTGTGCGACCGTTAGGGCCCCAATATGGCTGGGGCCCCTAGGTGGCCTATGACTTAATCGGGCTTTGCTCGTGCTTCACCCGTTTTCTCAGCCCATGAAGACTAAATAAGGACCCCAACAGTGTGTGTGATTGTTTATCGTCCTGTTCAGAAGTCACGTGGGCATTTTATTTATTAGGAATGTGGAAGTAAAAGTAGAATTCTGGTAGGATTTTTTTTTTACAAAATAAAAACATATACAGTTTTCAGGTCAAAATTGAAAATATTTTACTTTATTATTAGTATTATTTTATTTGTGTTAATTTTTTTAATTTTTTTTTTATCACCGCATCTTACTAACTGTTCAAATTATATGCAAATAATATAGGCCCCTAACTACTCCATTGGGGTAGGGATAAAGAAGGAAGCATTTTGGAGGTATCTATTCGCAACTGCGTGGAAGGGGAGTAGAAAACTATCCAAGAAAAAAAAACTCCTCAGTGGAACCAACTAGGATTAGAACAGAGATCTTCCGGTCATCAGCAAGCCAGTCAACCAGCTTCAGTGGCCACGTGGTCTAACACGCTACTCTCGCAGAAGACTAAGCTGTCGATAACGAGGAGATCAAGGTTTGAATCTCGGTTGGGTATACTGAGTTTCTACAAAATAGTTTTCCACTCTCCTTCCATGCAAATGCGGGTAGACTTCTCAAACCTATAATCTCATTAATCCCTAAAACCACTGGCGTAATTAGTAAATAAATGCTTAACATTAACGGATAGTAAGACGTGGTACTAAAAAAAACGAAAGAGTGATGGGTTCAACCCCTGAAGCGAGTTTTTACTAATTCTATATACTGAGTGAGGGTGGGGTGGATGGTGTTTAGGGCACTCCCTCTGAAAATATTGTTAATAGAGGATTTTCATATTCCTCCTTAATGCCTGAGCTAGTAGTTAATTGGAGTCTTTATAAAATTCATAGTATCAAAACCTTAACATTTTATATATTTTTAAAACTTTAAACTGTTACGAGAATAATTTTATGTTAAAAAAATCTGTGCTATTTCTTGATGAAACACTTACCGATATTTCCGGAGGTAAGACTCGGCCTCCGTACCCCTCCGCCCCCCCCCCCACTTACTCCCAAATACATTTCTGTATACGGCGGCCCTGTATACATATAAAAATTATATATCCGTCAATACTCCCCCTATAATCGAACGAGGGTCCCCTAAACCTGTGCTCAACCACTTTTATCAATTCGCAAGTAACGTAAAAGGGATATAAAAATTAATAAAATACACAGCATGTCTTGGTATGAATAAACACGTATTAATGATCTAATATGATATTTTGAAAATTTAAAATACGGAAAATTTTATAATTTCCTTTCGGGTTAATACATTTTAGATTAAATGGTTCATTTATTTCCTGATGGCTCTACTATCTCAAGCAAATGCGGGCGTGATTACTTGATATTCACCCTTATCATAGTTTGTTCGAGGTTAAGTTAAGGTGGGGGGAGGTGGGAAGGGGAAGCGAGAAAAGGATAGCGTCTGTACAATTTTTACAGCAAAACATTTCGTTTGCCAAAATAGTTTAAATATTGCTCAAGCAGAAACATAGAGTTAAATTTCAACCCCAAGGTGATATCAACAATTCTTGAATATCTGTCAAAGGTATCCAGAAATTTAATGACAACTTTTTCTCTTCATTTTAAACAGCTTGTCATATAAGGTCGCTATGCTCGTGACAGATACTCAACAACTGTTGATTTCACCACGCGAAGAAACTTCAACTCAATGTATCTACTGAAGCAATAATTTATTATTTTTGCCGCGAATAAATGGTTTTGTTAAAAAAAACTGCAAAAAACTCTTGCCATTTTTAGCGTCCCCTTGCACACCAGTTATTATTATTATTATTATTATTATTATTATTATTACTAGCACCGCGTCTTACTACCCGTTCGGGTTACACGCTCTTACGCTAATTTGTAATGATAGGGTGATTGTGAGATGAAATGGAGGACCTACAGTTTAACGTGGGATCCGAACCACGGTGGAGGCCTGGCATTCCCCACATTCACAAGATGTCTTGTCAGAGGTGAAGGAAGGGTTTGGTAATCAGATACATCTATGCCGGGACCGAGGATTGAACCCCGGCCGCCAGCACAGAAGTCCGACACTTCACCCCTAGACCACCAGGTCCCCTGTACCCCAGTTAAATGCCTGTAAGTTTAGGATAGTTCAAGTTCAGTAATACGTGTGACACGAAAAAAAAAGGTTTGTTTAAAACGCTTGTACCAATTAGTCGTGTAACTTCTTTTCTAACGTCTTCGTTAACCCACAGAAAAGAGAATAGGCGCAGTATAGAATATTGCTGTTACCGGAAAAATATCTAAACATTATGTACTCCAATAATAATAATTTAGTTGCATTTATTTTATAATCTGTATTGATATTTTTTTTTGTAATTATCTTACTATCCGTTTGGACTGCTCGTATTTATTTATACTAATGAAAGATAGATGAGCAAGATATAATAGAATATAAAATGTACCCGTATTTTCTTGTAGGGAAAATTAAGAAATATTTATCCAAACTCACTCTAAATAAACCCAGCTGAAATTCAAACCCCAATCTCCACATCAAAGGCAATACCAAACCTGATGATACTGACGTTTTGTCCGCGTGACCGCCGATTAGGGCTAAATTAAGTTGAATAGTAATACATTTCATAGGAATATGAAAATCGAAATCGTGTATTGGTCTAGAAAAATTAAAATTACTTCGCACAGTATGGCACTTATTTTCTCCTTATTTTAAAATACTTATATTTACAACCACCCCTGTGATATAGGCAATCTTGCAGTAGAGATGTGTCAATTGGGATGCATACTTTTTAGGGGTTGGAACATTTTGGTTATGGAAATAGAAATAAATAAAGCTAGTAATAAATAAAGGGAATACCGTATATTAAACTAAACAGAAAGAAATAAAGGATGAAGAATGAGATGATATTTTTAAAAAACAAACAAGTATGCCAAAGAAGAGAGTTGAGCTATTCTTTTGATGGGGTGGTGGGGAAGGGGAGGGGGTTGTTTTGTTTCTAAGGGAGGAGCCTGCCCTCCAATTCTTGCGAGGAATACAACAGCAGGCAGGTGGTTTTTAGGGGGGTGGGGCTAGAGTAAAGAGGGAGGGTAGCTCAGTGTGTGCGCCTCTCTAGGCAGACAGGATCGATTGGGGTAGAAGGTGATGTTACAGGAGGTTGAAAATGCGTAGAATGCCACGGGGACTTTATTTTCAGTTCCTTCTCAAGGAACTACCATATAAATATCCAAATATGACGCGACACACCGAAAAAGGAAAACAAAATTATGTCAATAATTAGTTTTGTTATATTAAAAAAATAATGTGAATGAAATAACTAATTAAAATATTACAATCTATTCTCATTATTAAAATTAAAGTCATTTGGCAAGGAAAAAATTAAGCTATGTATGCTAAATTTATTACAAGTTATGTGTTTATGTTTACATTTTCGTTTAGACATTCAAAAACATAACGCTTATGCAACGTGTGATGAAAACTTAAAGAAAAAAAAAGTTTTGTTTTTATCAACAAAAAGGTACCTTCCCCACATGAAAAAAAAGTTGAGCTATTATTCGCGCTAGGGGATGAGTGCTATTGATCCGCCTCGGGTGACAAGTACTGTTGGCCGACCGAATATTGCCGAGCATTACCGAAGCACGAACGAGAGAAGAGCGTGTGTGCTTGTGATGTTGTCAGCGTTGCTTTGGGGTCCACTAGACGAGAGCGAGCCTTCCTCACCGCACGCCACTGACTCACTTGTCTTGCTACCATCCGATTGTGGGTGTGCAACTGTTGCTTCTTCATCGGCGTCTCAAAAGGAACAAAGCAGACTGAAAAAAGTGGGAGGGGATCATCAGTTTTCATCCATAGTAATTAGATAAGTAAATAAGATAAAAGGAGAAAGTTCAATGTTCTGAATCGAAAAAAAAGGGGGGAACAAAATCGGTTCAGTAATATTTTCTTTCCGGGTATCAATGACTTTTCGTTCTTCCTCGGAAGAAGGTTTCAAGGTATGAACTTGAATAAATCTGTTTATAGCAAAAACTATGTAGGTGATGGTTTATTGGTTTTAAGATCATTATGTGACATATTTCAGTTTGTGTGTAGTTAGTAAGGAACAGAGAAATGCGGGGACTCGGCGTAAAATAATATAAATTAAAGAAATAATACAATTTAAAAAAACTGTTTGGAAAAAATTAAAAATGCCTTCTCCGACGAGTACTAACGGCATGACCATCACGGACAAAAACCTGAGTTCCACCGGTGCCAACTTCACCAACAAGAAACAGTTGCTGTCGAACAACACCAACAATGGTTTCTTGCGGGTGTCCCCGTCGGCAACTTTGGAGAAAAATGAGGACTCCCAGTACGAGGAGAAGGAAGGGCTTCTCAGTCGTCACGAGTTGAGGATACGGGAGAACCCTCTGGCCACTGCGGCAGGTTCGACGCCCAGCGTCGTCACACCAGCGTCCGTGACCAGCACAGCTGTACGGTACGCGCCAGCCACATGTGCCGTGGTGTCCGAGACGTCTAAAGACGTCGGCCGGCGGCGTCGATGCAGGAAGAGGACTCTGCTGGAGAGGTCGTTGGTCGTCAGCGTCGTAGTCCTCCTGGTGGCCTGCTTCGGGTTCCTCCTGTTCGGTTTCCTGCTCAGGGAGAACTGTGAGGGTAAGTCGGACATGACACTTTCTCTAATGATGCACCAAAATACTGGCTCAGTGGTAGTGAGGTTGCATTTCATTAGTTTAACGCATATGTACTAATTAGTAACTAAGCTGGTGAGTTAGGGATGAGGAAGGTTGATCTTAGAAGAAGTGTACTCTCTCATTTGCATGGAGAAATAGTGGAAAAATATTTTGGAAAACAAAACACCCTCAGTTCACCCAAGTGGTATTCGAACTCCAATCTCCCTGTCATAGGCAGTCTAGTCAATTTCGAGAGTGATGCCTTAGACCATGCGGAAACCCAAAATCAGGTTATACTATATTAAAGTGGGTGACAAAAATCTACATTTTTGAAAAACATAATGAAATTTAATAAGGAAACAATATTTAATCATAATAATAGAATTCAAAGTGAATGGAAATTAATAAAAAAAAAATTGGAACTCATAAAAGTCAAAAAGAACAATAGGTAAGATATAAACAATGATATGTCAAGTAGAAAATCTGAGATCAACTCATTTGTTATCACTAAATGAATTTTAATATGTTATCTATGTATGTGACTCACATTCTTAATGTGTTATTTAACCTTTTTAGACTTTGTTTAGAGACATTTAGTGTAATTTTCTTAAAATTCTATTGATCTCAGATTTGTTACTTATTATATCATTGTTTATATATTATAAATTGCTCTTTTTGACTTTTATCAGTTCCAATTGCTTATTAATTTTTTTTATTAATTTTTATTAATTTTCATTCACATTGAATTCTATTAGTACGGAAAAATCTACATACCTATGACAAGTGAGCACTTAAAGTAGGATAGTCGTAGAAATGAATTTTAAGAAGTTATGACAAATTAATTTGCTGTCAACATTGATAACTGATAACATTCTACTTTATTAATAGTATTATTTCAAAGGCATTGATACTATTTATTAAAAGTGACAGATGAATATTACGTGACCTTACGAATAAAGATATATAAATTGTTTTAATAACTGCCAAACAAAATTTCCTTCTTATCAAAATAGACTGTACATTTTATTTGATTATATAAAAAAACATCAATTTAATACAAGAGACTACAGAGAGGGAAAATGTTGAAGATTAATAGTAAAATGTATTTAAATAATATAATACAGTAGAAGCGAATATGTTTTTAAAGGAATCATATGGAAACTAAATTACCTAATTAATTATTAAAAGCTTAAATAAATATCAAAGTTTTTATCTTATTTTAAGACAATAGTAATAATAATAGACCTACAACCTACTTTGGTCACCTCATGATCTAAGGCATCACTATCTGGTTATACTAGACAGCCGATGACAGGGAGATCGTGGTTCGAATCCCGGTCGGATATAATGAAGGTTTTAAATCTAAAATGGTTTTCAACTCTTACCTCATTCAAATGTGGGTACAATTGTTCTAAATTCATCCCCCGTTATCTCTAACTCCTCAGCGCAATTACCAATTATGTGTATAATCCGATAAGGTAATAAGATGCGGTGCTAAAAGATAAGCCCCCATACATTCTTTTTTTTGTACTGGATTATAACACAGTTTTTTTAATAGTGGTGCTTAATATGCTCTTTCTGAACCAATGAATAATACCACAAGACCTACAAATCATCTTAATTCTAGAACAAACAGATCATCCATTCTACAGGACGTCATTTTTTTTCATTGTGAGCGGGAAACACCTCAATTACACCAATGCTAAATTTTTCACCATACCCGTAATCGAACCCGGGACTTTTATAGCTCAGTAGGCAGACACGCAACTGGCTGAGTTAAGGTTGTCGGAAAAACTAAGCAGCTACAATTAATGTTTTTAAACAACTACGCGTCTCTACAACCGTACTGGCTAACCATATATTTACGCTCGTAGGGTAAAGATTAGAAATGTATAGTTTTGAGTAAATGTACCCGCATTTGAGTAGATAGAGTAGGAGACTATTTGAGGAAAATAACACTTAGGTACTTGTGGGTGGAAATTCTTTTGAATGGCAAACCAGACTATAATTGATAGTTACCCTTGTCCTCGTGCCCACCGAGGCTGGGTTATAACTAACTTAACCTAGGACAGCACAACTAACACAGGAATATCATTATATGTAAACGAGAATGCACCTTTTAAACAAATTTAATCGTGAGCTATTTGATACCTGGACCTGAGATAAAACCAGAAGCGACTGCCCCATACTGAATATAACACTCGACACAGCTAAAGTCCATCTACCGTAGGAGTGGTGGTAACTGAAAGCTAACAGAATATTTGTAGTGCAAACATTGGTTGAAAGTCACTAATATTTACCTATTAAGAAATAATTATTTTCTTATTAATACTATAAACATGTTATTATATGCTCCTAGTATTACTTTCCTAAGGATCACTGTTTAATTGGGTTTTTCGTAACTTATAAAAAACACAGAACATATTAATAAAACTATTGGGTGTTTTGTTTCACAGTTATGGAAACAAGCGATATTGTAGTTCATAAAATAATAAATTAGAAAGTATAATATTCACACTTGTATCGTCTTATAACTGGTCACTAAAATAAATAGTAAATTGTTTATTTATAACGTAGAGAAAGAGCCCTACAGATTATAAGTTTTTATTTTGTTAATACATAAAACGTATGCATTAACACAACAAAAAACTGCTTTTAAGACGTCACATATGTTTTGTTCAAGTTAGACATATTAATTTATGAGAAGAAGGTAGTCTTTTAGAAGTTTTTGTCTGTAAAGCCTTTTTTAAGGGAACTACAAACGCCACTTTTACAACAAAAAACCCCCATCCAATTGGTTATTTTCATAAGTTTGTGTTCTAATAATGTAAAAAACACTTAAAAGACGGAAACAATTGAAAATAAATAGTTTATTGTGAAAGTTTTGACTGTCAAAAGTGACAAAAAATCAACACAATAAACCTTGAAGATCACATGGTTTGGTGAATGCATTAGAGTTGATTTGTTAACTTTTGTTAGCTGCCATTTACCTACAATCCTACCGTAATAGGAGTATAGCGGCTGCTCAAAACATTTATATGTTTATAACAATGGTTTCCAAACTTTTAAACTGGCGTACCATCTAAACAATTTCCGGGTTTTGAAGTACTGCCAAGATAATTCTGAATATTTACTATTTAGGTACATTTTCAATGTTTCCTAGGAATATAATGACACAATACCATTTATACATTAACAATTTTTATTTGCCGCTAATTATCATTTCTACTCAATCAATACGTTTAATAGAGCACAGGTATCAAATAAATTTAAAAAAGACTAATATTCATCCCTTCAACAACTGTTTGAATCTCTTTTCCTTTTGGTTTGACTTGGTCGTTATAAATTTATAATCTTTAATGAGACTTTATCTTTTTACGACTTTAATTTTCTTGTTTTGTTTGGATTCTCAAGGCGTACCACCTGAAATAATCATACGCTCCACCGGTGGTATGTGTACCACAGTTTGGAAATCACTGGTTTATAATATTTACGTTTGGTTTCTTAACCTGTTCCCAGCCCGACTTATTTAAAAGTCCACCCGAAATATCGAGTACAAAATAAATATGTTGATAAATGAAACATCTGTTCCAATGACTGATAACTTATGCAATCCGCTCACATCACTTTCATAATGCCTTGCATCAGTAGTAGGAAGAATGATAACGTCATTAAAAAAAAATTGACATGTCTATGATTAGAAGTAGATAAATAAGTACCTACCTTTCAGTGGTTTTTCTTTTTCTTTGCCAAACACCGCGAGTTGAAATAACTCAATGAAATTTCATGTTGAATGCGCAATATCAACATTTTCACTCGCGTAAACTTGACTCAGTGTCAAGTCTTTCTGAGGAATATGATGCGGATTAAATAACACTATCATGATACGGTTCGGTAATCACATGGTCTAAGCTAAGCCACAGGTACTTAAACTGTTTTTATTCGTGACTCCCTTTTTATAAGAGAACATTTTAAGCTATCCCTGGCAATATCGGTTAAGCTTAGGTCTTTTATACACTAGTGTTGGTTTTTGAGCAGTTTTGGGTGAATTGAGAAATATAAATTATGGAAATACGTATTGAAAACAAATTCATACATACTGTAATACTTAATATTGTTAATTAAACTTGTATAACTTGCAATCATAAGCAATGGAAACCATTAGTTTATCTTGGTTAGTTAAATAAATGGTTATTATAATTGTGTTCGTGTAATCATGCTGGGCGGGGTTTATTTCTTCAATAAACTAAACAAACATAGAAAATGTTGTAATCTCTTAATATATATTTGAGGTTTTTAATGTTCCCTTCCTGAACCGGCTAATTATATCAACACATGAGAATTTCTATGAGCGAGATTGAAAGAGCCTACCAATTTTGATGGGAAAGGTATTTTCACATACCTTTCAGGATTCTTTTACATGCCACAACCGACATGGTACAGAAGGCTTTACTTCCTCTCCGAAGGAAGTTGTGTTACGGAATCTTACTGTCCAAGAAAAATCCGTCGACCCCGGCTGGCTTTGAACCCAGGAACATCTGGTTATAAGGCGAGCACTTTACCCAAAGACCACCGAAATCGACGAAAGGTTGTAGTGTATTATAATTTCAGTAGTAATATAGTAAAATATACTCATATTTGTCAATGTTTGCTGTGACTCCCAGAATATTTTTAGTAACCCTTGAAGGGGGCGCGACACACAGTTTAAGAACCTCTGGTCTAAGCCAGTGGTTCCCAAAGTGGGCTGCATCACCCCTTTAGCGGCAGTGGGATTTCCTAGGGCGCCGTTGAATGGGATGATCTTAAAGTCCTATTAAATGACTTTAAGTCAGACATTGGAGAATTGGTATCACTTAATCTAGCCTATAATTCTCATTAAGAATTTATGAAATATTGAAGTAGTGATCACTCACTATATGTGGTATTTAAGGTGGGATGGTTAAAATTGCATTATTTTTTCAGTTTTTAAGCTATTTTCTTTTCGGCAAAAAAAATCGCCAATAGAAGTAACGAGTTTAATTTTCATCACATGGTGACCTCAACAGTTGTTGAATATCTTTCATAGTGTTCTAATTGTTGATAACTTTTTCTCTTCATTTAAAAAGTTTCTCATCAAATTATTTTTTGCTCATAACAAATTTTCAAGAACTGTTTAGTTTACTATGTCTATAAAAATTAAACTCTCTGTTTATACTGGAACAATATTTAATTTATTGTTCCGGAAAAAAAAGTTTGGTATGTAAACTGCAAAAACATTAAACTTTTCCCTTCCTCCCTACCTAAAGAGACTTGATAAATAACTATCAGACTTTGAAACGCTGGTATTACTGGATAAATCCATCAATCTTGTAAAATGAATTAAACTAAAACGCTTTAATTGGAATCAATTCAACCTATTGCGAAAATTACGCCTTAAGACATACGACCACCGATGCACATACAAAATTAATAAAATTAATTTTCAAATATCATAGATAAAATACATCCTATGTAGTTTATGTTGTAAATTTAGTTGTTTTTTTCAAAGCACGCTTCCTTTAATTGATTTCGCGGCGCATCTTTTTAGAATCACTTGTTTATATTAATTTATCGATGGGCACGTGCACTAAATGTCAGGTTCAGGTTTCCTGGTGAGTTGGAGTTCAGAGTTTGAATCTCTGCTGGGTATATACTTGGATGTTTTTTCTTATATCATTCCACGCATCAGGCTGGTACATTTCTGAAAAAGTTTACCTTTATCACCACTACTCCAAAATGAAACAACACAGGATATATATTAGCATAGGTAACTCAAATTGTAAGATCGGCCATGAACTAAAATTTGTAGATTATAAATAAATATTTAAAATCGATACAATATTATTACAGTAAATACAAACCAACCCCGTGGTATAGTGATCGGCGCACTAATCTTTTACAAACTGAGCTACGAGTGGTGTAGCCCAGACACCAGTGGCGACTCGTGTATAGGCACTATGGAACTGCAGCACCCCCTATTTCCACTTGATATTATCGATAACATTTAATATAATGGGTCCTTTTTTCTTTAATTCTGTCTTTATTTTTGTAGTACAATATATATTCCTTAAGCTTAATGTTAGTACTTCAGTAGCCATCCCCCAGTTTATGAAAAAGATACAAAAATCTTTGTCTGGAACTGTGCACTGCACAGTGCCAGCGACGTGGTGTTTGACTGTTGTGCGCATGCACACATGGGAGGGGAGTGGGGAGGAAGGCGGGACTGCCAGGTTGAGAGAGCACTGTTGCTCTCGCAGTGCCGGCTCTGGCGTGGTGATGGAAGGAAGTTTTTTTTTATTCGGCGTGTGTTGTGCTTAAAAACCGTGTACCATATTCTTGAATATGATAAAGTGTAGAAGAGTGTAGAATTAGATTATTATTCTGCTTCCAGCTATTCTATTTGATTCATTTTTTTTCGGTTATTTTATTTAACAGAAAGACTAAATGTGCTTGCAGTACTTTCAATGGAGAAATATTTCCTCAATTGTCATCCAGAGATCAAGGAGAAAATTATTTAACCTTTTGCGCAAATTAAAACAAGAAGAATGGATTTCCTTTTTAAATGAATATATCACGCTTGACCTGTAACAATTTAAGTTAAAGTAAGTAAACAATGTTTTCTTTTTGTTAAGATTTTATCAAGTTCCTGACTAAATTTTCTTTTTATACATGTTTTTTTTCCTTTTACACAATTTTAAAACAAAGGTTAAAAAAATTCTGGAGCATCACCCCCACTAATTTTATCTACGATCCGCCACTGTCAGGCATTAGTGTATATATATATATATATATATATATTAAGTATTATATATATATATATTAAGTATTATATATATATATATAATACTTAAAATCCAAACAACTTTTTATAAACATGCTTTCTTACGTGTGTTGCGTTTACAGAACTAGCTGAATGAATGTAACATGGGCCATGATACAGAACTGCCATCAAAGTTAATCGCCCATACGCAAGATAGCTTCGGGTTTCAAACCTCTATCGTTGTGTCCTCGAAAGAATAGATACCTAAATAGCTGCTAGAATATCTTTCTTGTCTTCCGCCCAATCATTAAAATGGGATTTGTTTTACAACTGGTTGGTTGCGACTTCGTCATTAAGCATCGCTAATGGACGGATACACTTTTTATGGCAATGAATAATGACGAAGCTTAAACATACATAGTTCGAGCTAGTAGCGTCGAGAATTTATCAATTTATGCTTTAATTTGGATAAAATGTTAGTACCCACACCAATGATCGCAGTGTCTATGGCGTCAATATCTCAATAGAATTGCTCGATTATAACACGGAGGTAGGGTTTAGAATCCTGACAGGGTCTACTGAGTGTGATTTTTTTTTCATAGATGGTTTTCCCTTCTCCCTCCACGTAAATGTGGGTACACTTACTCTAAATTCAGACTTACTCATCCCTAATACATTCACATAATCAACACAAATACGTAATACCCCAAGGAGTAACAATACACGCTGAAAAAAAAAGCTTACAGCTCGGATGGGTAGTAAGATGTGGTGAAAATAAGAATATAGTTAAACGTATATTTGTATATGTTGTGTTAAAATAATTTAGAATCCATGCTTATAATAATAATAATAATAATAATAATAATAAAATGGGACTTACTCAAGTTGAATACTGGGTATTTTAGACATCTGATGACGTATCGGATTTCCATTTTTAGATCGTAGCTGTTGAAAGAATGTCCAACAAAAATAAATAACACAACAAACTACAAGCACGACTAATATGGTCACCAATAGGATCAAGTAAATTTAATTATAAGCTACATAAATTATACTGATGTCTACTACTCGTTATGAACATATGTAACATATAATATCTCTTCAAAATGTTAAACATCAAAGTACGTAAATATTTTAAAATGTTATTTGTCATAGACACTATCGTAAAGTGAAATTTATGATAATTATTATAAGTAAATATATTTGCAAATACAGGCTCCTTGAAGAAAGTGTACATGATTCCATAGTTAAATAGCTTCAAAATTATTTGACCAATTTAAGTGTGGTTTTTTCTGTATTTTATTATGAAATCCCGGGCAACTTTTTAGATGACCTTGTTTATTAATGTGCAGCTATTTTTACTTTCTCGCTATGTTAGAGGTAAAAAAAAGTATTGTGATCATCAAAAAAAATCGAACTCGAGATTTTGATGAATGTTGACGTTTCATGGCCCCACGAATAATAATAAATAAATTTGAATTTCCGTCTGTCTGTCAGTAACTCGGACTAGAGCCTAAACTATTTTACCCATCAGGCTAAAACTTGGTATCTAGGTTTTTCAAAGGGTTGCCACAAGGAATTTTTGGAATTCGATGTCTAACCCTATAATTAAGGGTAGTTTACTGAAGGGTAAAAAGAGAGAATATAGATTTTTTCAAAATAGGCTCTAATGATTTTGATTAAATTTCATTTCTAAACATTTATACATATTCCAAACAAACTGGATACTCTCAATATTCCAGCAAAATGAATTTAAGGGTTCCGGTCTGATGCGTAAATTTTTTTAAAATCATATCTCTGAAACTATTTGAGATATGAAATTACTTATCGTTGCAAATATGTAGGGTTATGTATAATACAAATCTTTTATTTGAAACATATTTTTATAAAATCAATAACTTTCAAGCTATACGCAAATATATATTAATATATACTTTTTGAATACTAAAGGTAAATTATTGCGACCGTAAAAAAAAATCTAACCCGAAATGTTGATGGATGTTGACGTCTCATGACCCCTGAACCCTAAAAAGTTGTTTTTGCAATGGCGTCTGTCTGTGTGTTTGCTTAACACTAAAATTAATAGTATTATTATTGGTAGCACCGCGTCTTACTATCCGTTCGGGCTTATACGCACTTACGCTAATGTGTAATGGTAGGGTGATTGTGAGATGAAATGAAGGACCTACAGTTTAACGTGGAATCCGAATCACGGCGGAGGCCTGGCATTCCCCACATTCACAAGATATCTTGTCAGAGGTGAAGGAAGGGCTTGGTAATCAAATTTTGGTTTAACCCGCTTCGGTGGCCGCATGGTATAACACGCTACACTCGCAGTAGACTACAGTAGCCCCATGGCTTATTTGGTGCTGACTGACAGCTGACGGCTTTGAACAGTTACCAGACCTAAATTATGTATCCCTACGCCGAACCATATGATCTGCAAAAACATGTGTTTAGCAGCTGTCACTTCTGACGGTCAAAATTTAGGTACTACACCTCAATCTTGACTGTAAGAAGTCAGCTGTTAGCAGTCAAGGTGCCATGGGGTTTCTGTAAACTGCCATTGATAGGGATATCATATTTAGAATCTCGGTCGGGTACTGAGGGTAGTTTATAAAAAAATGGGTTTCCACCTTCTCTCTCCACGCTAATATAGCTACAATTCTTCTAGATAGAACCTTTTTAATACTTAAAACTATTGAAATAATTAGTACATAAGCGTATATCCCGAACGGGTAGTAAGACGTGATGCTAAAAAAAAAATTCCTTTCTTACTATCCTTGTAAACAAAATTTAATTCGAGATTTTGATAGATATCAAAGTTTCATGACCCACTGAACAAAAAAAAAATGTTTGTTTTTTTGTGATGATCTCTGTATGTATATTTGTACATTGGCCTAGAGCCGAAACCATTTTAATAATAGGGCTAAAACTTGGTAACCAGGATTTTCATAAGTCAGAGGAGTTTTTGGGACTATACCTCAAACCACTAAAATTAAGAGTGTTTATTCAAGAATGAAAAAAAAAAAAATGATTATATAAAAATAGGCTCTAACGATTTTGATTAAAATTCGTACCTAGGTACTGTTTAACATTACAAACAAAATGGAAAGTCTAATTTTCCCAATAAAATGACCTTGAAGGTAATATACAAGAGGTGAATTTCCAAATTTTGTTCATATCTTTGCTACTATTTGAGATACAAAATAACCTATCATTGGAAAGTTGTAGCAGGTCAACTATTAAAAATAAAAACATTTATTTGAAATATATCTATATTAAACCAATCATTTCTGAGATATTGCAAATGTGTTATTTTTCTAAATAGAGCTTTGGAACGGGGGAGTTAAAAATGCACAATACGGTACAAATAATATGCTTCTCTAATAATATAGTATTTTATGTATGTTCTTTGATGAAATGTTATATTATCTTTTCTCCATTATGTTTGAATAACAATATATATTATTTTGTTTCCCGTATCTTACGATTTTTAAGTAAATGCCTCCATTTTTATTAGGTAAATTAGCGAGAAATTTCGTACGGTGCATTGAACAATTTATTTTTAAATATGTAAAATGATTTCAATGGTCTCAATCCCACCGTTTTTGAATGTAGATTCCATGTTACCGCACCACGATGCAACGTCTGTTTTAATCTGTATTACCTACTTTAGTTATGTGTTATCTGTGGAGGAATACGGACTCTAAGGTGGGAGTGCAGCAAACGTGATAAGAGATCAGGGTTTTTGTAGCATTTATATCAAAACATTTCTCTTTTTGGTCAAAAAAAAATAATCAATTGTCGCTCCAGTAAAAACATATAGCTTAAATTTCTTCACATGGTGAGCTCAACAATACTTGAGTATCTGTCAAGGGTGCTCTTGAAATTAATGATAACTTTTATCTACAATAAAAAAAGTTTCTAATTTAATGCCGCTCTGCTCAATACAGATATTCAAAAATTGTTGATATCACCATGGGAAGGAAATTAAACTCTATGTTTGTAATGAAGCAATATTTTATTTAGTTTGGGCCGAAAAGGTTATGAAATAAAAACTGCAAAAACACTGGCATTTTCTCGCGTCTCCTACATCTCCACCTTAACCGGGAAATGTTGATACAAAATAACGCTTCAACCTGAAAACTCGTTGAAATCCTGCGGTTTTCTGCTTTATTCATTTAACAACAGCTAATATTGTTGTTATTTTATTAATATACGGGGGTTGGGATTGTCTAAAACATCAATGACGCCAAGATATGAGTTTGAATATTGGTTGGGTGTACTGAAGGTGTTGTTTTTCCTAAATGGTGTTGTACTCTCTCTCTTTCTCTCCTCCCAAAGGGGCATACACTTCCTATAAAGTCAACCTTCCTTATTTATAAAAAAAAATTGAATTATTATTAGTACTTAACCTAAGTGGATAGTTAAATGTGGTGGTCAAATAAATAGTTTTTTTAATAAAAATATATATTTAAGCTTTTTATGTATATTAAAAAAACTACTCTCATGTTAAAGTGGCTTCATTGATCTCGATCTTTTTTTTTTAGTAGAATACAAAAAAATCACTCCATGAAGCAAGGCTTGGTTCGGACTTGTATAACATTGCTTCGTTTGTGGGGTGAGACGGATTCTTAGTTCCTCTCCTTTTCAGATTAATATCTGGATACCTTGTTAAGCGCGGTAACGAGATATGGGGGAGCCCCATATGGGCAACTTCTGTTATCAGGTATCTTCCCCCTCCTGTCACCGTGACTGAGAGGCAAGGGAACTCGATGGACAGTGGGATACAGGGGACCCCTTCCTCGATTACAGACTTTAATAAGGCCCGACACCGGTGGATACGTGGACTAAACGTCAAGCTCCTCTGGTCCGGTGCGTTGGTGACAAGAGAGGTCAATGCTCGAAAAACTGCCCGGGTTTACCAAATATGATTTTCCTTTCTGGCTCCCGAACTCGCCCCTACGCAAATTCGTGTAGATTTAATCTAAATTCAACGTTACTCATCTACATTCCATTAGTAAGTATTATCCTCATGTGGTCTAGTAGTCAGTGGCCTTAGCTACTTTTCTAGAGGTCCAGGGTTAGAATCCTGGCGGTATCATAGGATTATTTTCTACCGAAAGGGGTGCTGTTCCTATGGTCGCCATAGTCTGGTTAATTAGGCTTAAGTTAGGTTTAATATTTCAACTGGCTCCACACCTTCATAATCACTATCATCACTTCATCTCATCGAGGATAGTGACGTGTAGACAACCTTCAACGTATACCCTGTGCAACATTATGTTCCCACAGCGCAGCTAAAAGTTTATGTACTGTACATGGTCACCGAAATAGATACTATATCTCTATTATTATTATTATTATTATTATTATTATTATTATTATTATTATTATTATTATTATTATTATTATTATTAGCACCGCGTCTTACNTATTAGCACCGCGGCTTACTACCCGTTCGGGTTGTACGCACTTACGCTAATGTGTAATGGTAGGGTGATTTTGAGATGAAATGGAGGACCTACAGTTTAACGTGGAATCCGAACCACGGTGGAGGCCTGGCATTCCACACATTCACAAGTTGTGATTAATACACGTTTTGTCAGAGATGAAGGGAAGGGATTGGTAATCAGATAAATCTGTGCCGGGACCGAGGATTGAACCTCGGACCTCCAGCACAGAAGTCTGACACCTTACCTCTAGACCGCCAGGTCACATATTACTGTATCTCTTAGATCAAATATGTCATAAGCTTGAAAAAATACAAAAGAGGTTAGACATTTGTATAACCTGGGCTGGTAATAGTAATCCGTGGAGCTCTTATGTTGCCATATAGCCTATTATTAATAGAAATATTTACATATTTATAGGACAGAGGTTCCTCAACTGAAGGTCACAAGACACATTTTGATGAGCCACGAACGTTTTGTGAAAATGTTGTGATTATTTGAAAACAGACAATCATGAAAAAATTTGAAAGTAGAGAAATGAAAAAAAAGAAAAAAGGCGGAGAACAATCCTAATTATGACTGTTTTAAACATTTGATTGAATCTATTTTGTCGAATTCCGAATGAGGTTTACGCTTTTCACACTCAATAAAATTATTAACTTATTATTAATGCAGCTTGATTAAGGGGAAGGAGTAGGGAGCCCGGGTTCCTTGGAATCCTCCTACTCCCCCGGCCTTCACTCCTGTCACCCCCTTATGGCTACTCCACTGTAATTTATCTCGAGGCTTTTTGAGCAGAAAAGTTTAGTCGTGGAGATAGAGGTTAGAATCACGCTTGGGTGAACTGGAGGTGGTTTTCCTTAAACTATTTTCCACTCTCCCTCGACGCAAATGCGGGTCCTCTTCTTCTATATTCAACCTTCACAATCCCTAAAATCATTAGCGGAATTAGTACTTAGGTGTATAACCCGAACGGGTAGTAAGACGCGGTTCTATATATACATACAAATAAATTTTTCCAACAAATCGGAATAGTTAAGGGCATTTGAGGTGGGATAATAAGTAATGCATTTAAGGACTTTTTTTGCGGTATTTATAGCAAAAAAAAATTCTACAAAATAAATACAATATTTATCTAATATAAACAAAGTGTTTAGTTTTAAATTTCGTCACATACTCATATCAATATTTCTTGAATATATGTCAAGGGTGTCCTAGAATTTGATAAGAACGTTTCCTCTTCATTTAAAATGTGTATAATCAAATATAACTATGCTCGTGACAAATATTCAATAATTGTTGATACCACCACGTATAGAAAATTAAACTCCATATGTTTCTACTGAAGCAATAATTGAGTGATAATTTTTCAACAACAAAAAATTGTTTATTATGATAACGGCAAAAAAAAACACTGACTTATCGTGTACCCACACCGTGCCTTCTTAATAAACCCTCGTTAACAGGTTAAGGGGACATGAACTCTACAATATATAAGTGCAAAAGGTATTCATTAAGCCCTCATGAATATGTTGAGGAGACACATACTATATATAGAGGTGCAAATAAAAAAGAAGCCTCTAAACGTCACCGAAATAAACAGGCATGAAATTATGTACCAGTGACAAATGAGAGGCGAAACAAATGTGTTTGACAGTGAATGACGTTACGACACCTATTCCGCGCGGACAGCTCTAACAACATAAATGAAATACGCGTGGCTTGTTTATAAATATATTGATAGCAGAACATAGTTTTTCATGCATACCTAATTGATTTCTAAATGTCACTTTCACCTGTAATAGTTCCGTGTCCTAGGCGATTGCATAAATACATACTCATTTATCTATAATCAATTTATGAACACGTGCCCACATCCATACATGACCTACAAACTAACTAAACTTTGGACATAACAACTAAACCTACTACTGTGGTTATATGGTTTAAGACACTCTCGATAGAGCAGAATGCCGATTACTGGGAGATCGGGTTTAGAATCCCCTTCAGGTGTGTTGAGGGTGGTCTTCCTAAATGGTTTAACACTATCCCTCCATGAAAATGCGAGTACAGCTCCTCTAAATTCAACCTTCCTCATCCCCAAATCATTGTGTGTAATTATTACTATGTGTATAAGCTGAACAGGCCAAAATACGTGGTGCTATTTTTTATGTCTAAAATTTTATTATAAGAGTTAGATTGGCAGTGAGGGTCGAAAATATATAAGTGTGATTTTTATATCAAAGTTATAAATTAACTTTCAGTGGTGTGACGGTTAAGTCCAAGACGGTTTTAAAGTCGTAATGCACAATTATTTTTTTGAGCACCGCGTCTTACTAGGCAACATTTTCAGGTTATACGCGCATGTACTAATTACGTTAACGAGTTAGGAATGAGAAATGTTGACTTTAGAGAAAATGTAGCCGCATTTGCGTGGAGGAAGATTGGAAAACCACTTAGAAAAACCACCCTCAGGATACACGACCAAGATTCAAACCTCGATATCTACGTCATAAGCAGTCTAGTATATTGTGAGATTGATGCCTTAGACCATGTGACCACTCAAGCGGGTTGTGCATAGTTTGAATAAATATACATTATAACTCATTTAGCACCTACCTGGGATTCAACCACGCCCTTTTAGAACTGTAGTTGGCGTCCCTTCACTCAGAGACGTGGAACATTATTTATAGCAAACGGGTGCCTTTGTCTAAGGGTACAGGAGAAAAGGGGGGAGGTTCAATTTTAACTCTAATTGAGTTAGTACTTCTATCTGTTAGACAATTATGAGATCTTTCTGATGCACCTTATATTATAATTAAAAGTGCTCTCTGTATTTTTAATTTAATTTAATTGAGATATTAAATTTGTTGACTTTTTCCCTTGTACCATCATATAGTCTAGACTCGATCCTCGCCCAATCACCCATTTGACTTGAACTGCTTGTAATTCGTATACCGGGAGATTGGTTGACTTCTGAGGTTAGACTATAAATAGGCACGTAACTTAATTTACGATTAGGTTTGGTATTCGTAAATAAAATTTAATTTTACTTTTTATCGGTGGACTCACGGACTAAACGTCAAGTGGGTCTTGGCTGATAAGGTAATAATGGTAAATCCAAGGTTCGAGTCATGGTTGGCTTTTTTTTTAATTTTGAGATATTTAATTTGTCCTTTACGACTTGCAGATTAGCTTGATTCTAAAAGATACACAACATCTAATCTCCCGGTCGTCAATTCATCAATGTGAAACAGAAAGACACAATTTCACATATGATAATTTTTCGGCCATATAGAGAATTGAACCTTAGACCCGTAAATCCGTAGGCACACGTACTATCAACCGAGCTGAGGTCTCAGGTTGGCTGGATTGATTGTGTTTTTTTACCTACATGATTTCGCGCTATTGTCTACATTCAAATGCCGATACATTTTCTATAAATTAAACCTTACTCATCCCTACCCCATTAGTGTGATGTGGTAATAACTGACAGATATAGTCTAATTTTCATAGAATGGACATTTTAGAAAGTACCAAATTTCCTGTGAAAAAAAAATTGATAACATTTTTATATTTTATTATCTTTATATATATTTAAATTAATAATATCCATCAAAAGTGACTGAAGACCACATGAATTGGCGTAAGGATATATGGAAGGATAGACCTGTACAGTAACTTTTCCTTACTATGAAAATTAGACTACCTAGTAGCGTCTATCTAGTCTGTCAGTCTTACTATAAAAATAGTATTATAGTAGCTTTTTATAACCAATTACAAGTGGTATGTAGTAACTTTTATAGATATATAGTTAAATAAATAAAGTTATATAAATTTGACTATAGTAGTTTTTATATCTGTCAGGTGATGCCTGTTTTATGAATATTTGGCTGTAGTAGCCTTTTTTTTTGCTATCAGATAAGGAAGGCCCTTCCTTTGAAAATGGGACTGTAGTAACTTTTCCGGCTGTAATATAAGACCATTCCTATGGAAATTGAACTTTAGTGCCTTTTATAGTTGTCAGATAAGGCCCTCCTTGTTAAAATAGGTATGTAGTAATTTTTATAGATGCCAAATAAAAAATGAAAATTTGACTGTACAGTACCAAATAGAATCTCGTCCTTATGCAAGCAACTATCATGATTGATTTTTTTCCATTTGTGTCAGCCGAGTAGAAAAAGTTTCTATAGGCCTACTAAAGTAGGACGCATCGATCCTTGAAAGAGTGGACAGCAGACCACTTCCTCCACCGACCAACGAGCACTGTGGACATCAGCTCGAGTTTTACTTTTGAAGCGTATCGCAAACACTTTTAAACGTGTTCCAGTTGGAGATGATGCTTGTTACTGTCGGGATAAGAAATATTGACCGCTGTTAGAACGCAAAATAAAATCTCATTTCACACTGACACTCTGTTTAAGACTTCAGTATCACGATGGACTGTATTTCAAGGTGTGACGGGGAGGCCCAGGTTCGAATCTCGTTCTGGTTTACTTTGGGGTTTGTTTTTCCCCCGTGCGATTTATTCATGTAGTTTTCACATTTCCTTTTCCAAGTTAATGCGGGTGCAAATCGTTCGGTTTATATGCCTATGTACTAATGTACTAAACTAATGGTTTTTAAGGATTGGGAAGGTTTAATGGAGAAGAAGTGCACTTGAATTTTCGTGGAGGTATAGTGGAAAACCATTTAGGAAAAAAACCTCAGTGCACCCGATCTCCCGGTCATTGGCAGTCTAATCCAACACGAGTGTAGTGCGTTAGACCACGCGGGCACCAAAGTGGGTTATGCTAAAATCGATTATAAAAAACTGCATCAGTGGCCGAATGGTCTAGGGCGTCATTATTGTGTTGGACTGGTCTGCTGATGACGAGGAGATTGAGGTTTGAGTCTCAGTTGGGTGTATTGAGGGTGGTTTTTCTATAAATGGTTTCCCACTCTCCTTCCACAAAAATACGAGTAGATTATTTCTAAAATACTTCATTTCTTATTCCTACTCATCAGAGAAATCATCACAGCCTAAGCAAATAATAGGACACGGTCATAAGAAGGATTTTTTTTAATACGTGGTAAGAATTACTATTTAGTAAATTACATTTAATTATTTTGCTGTCAACATGGGGGAAAAACTTTCTAAATTCTGGGTATAATTTTGTTACAATATGAACACCATATAAATAAATACATATTAATTTGAAATTAATACCAGTTTTACAGGTAATGCCACTAAGGTCACCAAAATAAACTTGCCACCAATTTTAATTTAGTAAAATGTAACATAATAAGTGTTACATAATGTAATCTACTGTAGTTGGTTTTAACAAAATAATTTCCCAATCTTCTACCACTCAACTACTTGTACATTTCCTCTAAAACTCTACATTACTAACACATGTGACCTGCCTCATTAGTGGTTAATATGTGGCCAGTTCAAACAAGTGTGCAGACGTGAAGTATATAAGTCAGGTCGAAAGTAATATTTTAGTGACAGCCGTGACAGGGTAATAGATTTTCCTCAGGAGGAAGCTTGGAATTATGTCCTCAGTAACTAATTATCCTCTCCACACTAACACTGTCCATCGATATATAATTATTTATCTGAATTCTCTCCACGAACAAGAACAAGAAATCTAAATTAACACAGTCTTATCTAACTTTCATGGAAATGTTATCTTTTGTACTTAGAATTTCATTAATGCTGAGTCTACTAAAAGAGCCATATATTTTAATTTGATGACATTATTTTTCACTAGTAATTAATAAATAAATAAAATAGAACCTGTCTGTATAGGTAGTAACCTTTTTGTGTATCTTTGTCGTGTTTCAAGATAATTATAATTAAAGGCCCCAAGGTTTGACAAATAAAATGCTAAGCTGGTGTCTATTTTTTTTAAATAGCGCTCATTAAATAAATTAAGAGTGCGTTTCTAGGCATTATAATTTTAAATAAATGCACAACACATTTTCTAGGTGTGACATCTATCTAGAACTTTTTTTTAGCACTGCGTCTTATTACCCGTTCGGGTTATATGATTATGTACTAATTACAGTAATGGTTTTAGGGATTATGAAGGTTATATTTAGAGGGTGTGTACCCGTATTTGAGTAGAGGGAACGTGGAAATCCATGTTGAAAAACCACCCTCAGTTCACCCGCCCGAGATTCGAACCTTGATCACTCCGTCATCGGCAGTCTAGTCTAACATGAGAGTAGCGCATTAGATCATGCGGCCACTGAAGCGCGTTATAACTTAGATGGTTTCAGAGTTAACTTCTTAATGTAGAATAATATAATAACTATTTATCGAAAAATTACTTATATATATCTCATGTACACAATTTTTTTATAAAATGATTAGTTTAATACAGATGCCTTAGATTCGTAAGCCTGTAAGTCAATAAATATTGCATTACAATAATTGAATACATATTTAATTATATGTTATAATCGATACATAATTTATATCAAATCAGTATAGTTCCCAAACTCCAATAAAAGTGCCAGCTTGCTATTTCTCTCTCTCTCTTTTTTTTTTAAATTTATTTGTCGTAGTGAAGGGATCCGCCTCCTTTAGCGAGAAATTGGTGTGTAGACGTTCAGCTCTAACGCGATATTTAATTCTACGATGCGTTATTTCAAAATATGATTCACTCCAAAATAAAGTCGAAGGATTTAAACAGACCTCTTTTTCCTTAACAACCCTATAGTTTGTGTTTTATTAATATAAAAAATGTGTGAATATGCAACATTTGCTCAGTTTCGAAGAATTTTTAAGCATTTTTAAGGAGCTATAAGGCTAGAGTTTACGAGAAAAGTGTTATAGAGTTTCCCTTACTCTAATAAATACAGTAACATTTTGATAGGTTCACATCAGAAAATTTGAAGATATTCAAGAATCAACAGTGAGCTTTCCACTGTATCTTGAAATAAGAAGTTTCGTAGTTATCTTTCCCCTCTTTCTTTATGACAAAGGGGGGTTGTTGTACTCCTGTGTGAATGGTGAAAGGGAGTATAAGCTTAGACATAATAGAGAGGTAGTTCCAGAAAATGACACAGACCATTGTATTTTAAGCTTTGTGGCCTGACAACGATTTATACTTTCTCGCTGACAGAGGCGGACGCCTTAAGGAAAGGTAATGGATGCATGGTTTTATAATTTAGTCCAGCAAGACATACATTCGAGATGTACACAGTGAACTTATTATAATAAGTCAAATAATATTAGAATTTAATTTATAATTAGTAAAATGGTGGAAGGTCAAATGTAATAATTGTTAAACATACATAGGTTACTGACCTTTTTAATAGCGGAATTGTTTTATTTTATCTCATTTTGGGTTACGTAATATCTTATTAAAAAAAATGTTTTTAACTCTAGTCGTTTATTTTACCGATGAACATCAAAATGAAATGTTCATCTGGTGAACTGTGTTGTTTCACTGTACCGAATGTAGGTAAAACATTTTGGCCTTGCTACTTACAAGCCTTCCTCTAAGAAATAAGAGTAGATTTTATTCTCATTTGTTTATAACAGATAGTGATAATTAATATAGTATTATTTCAAAGTTACTTAAGTTTTTAGAAATGTATCTGATTTTCTACACTTTTTTCCACCCCTTGCCACCCTGTGTGACTATCACTGTAAGAAAGTTATAACCTTTTACATTCTCAGTGATGCTCCCCTTACGTGTGACGTATTTGGTTCGTGGCTATTTCTTAAACATCAAATAACCGAAATAATGGTAAGTAGCAGTTTATAAATAATATTTTACCAAAATTACTGTCGTAAGAGGATTAAAAATGTATCCTGATTGGAGAAAGTTTGTTCGTTTGGGTGTTTTTGATACATAGAATGAAAGTAATGACCTTTTTAGACCTCGAAATTACAATGGATCATTACATTTCTTATTATTCCAAGTTCAAAAAGTTGAGTTTTCAACTCTGTTCGTCTGTAACCAGAGATAAAGCCAAATTGGTTTGATAAATTGTATTCAAATCTTTTATTTAAATGTTCTATGGTTACACCTACTGGCCAAATGATGATTTTAATTCTAACTTTAAAAATCAAGGGTAGTTTAATTGATTGGTTTGTAAAAGTTTGAAATATTTCTAAAAATGACCTAAACAATTTTGTTTAAAAACTGATATTTGCGGAGTGATTTACACAATGAATAAACTGAATATTTTGGTACAAATTCATGTAAGGATAGCTTATTGATATTTTTATTTTCTAAATTTTTAATTGTTTAGAAATTACTTTACAAATTTTGTTTGGAATTTGTTTTTTATGAATGTTTTATATAACTAACATAGTATATTGGTTTATCGAATAAGAATTCCCGTAAACGTAGTTTACTAATAACATATTTTTGGAAATATCGCTCTAAACTATAATACACTTGTGTCGTACAAATTATTTAGTACGTTTGCTTTGGCCATGCCCTTTAAAACGTTTATTTTACATACCACAATCATGATGTAAGTACAATATAATATTCAGAATTAGAAACAATAACTCTTAATCTTTTATAAAGTTAATTTCCTACTGGTATTTAATAATTTCTTACCTTACATAAACCTATGACAATTTTTGTATGAAAGATTTATTTGGGAGCGCCAATGTATTCAGCCTCGTTAGTATGCCAACATTCAAGTACACATATTTTCCGTGAGTAGTAATGAAGATTTGCTCAGTCATACCCTCATTATAAAGTAGGACCACCTATATTAGTGTCCTGACATACAACCCGAGGCTATTTTCACCTCTCTGCCTACTTGGACGTGAAGCTATCTATTCTTAGTAATACATTGAGAATTGAATCATTGCGTTTGATGTAACCGTTTACGAAGGTAGAAGATTTTAAAATACAAAATAATTCAAGAGGTAAAATATTTGAAACCTATAACTCAATTAGAAGTACATCTTATTACTAATATAGGGATCTAGGTTCGACTCCTGAAGTGGGCTGGAAAAGGTATCATTATAAAATTAGGAGTTTCCACCTTCCCCTACACACACTTTTTCTCAATTATTAATTTATCAGATATTGTGTATTTTTCTAAAACTAAGCTTATATGTAAATTGTATGTTAATATATCAACTTAGTTCAGAAATATCAATTAAAATACCTCCAATAAAAAAACAACATGAGATGATTTAGATATTGGATAGTCAAATTTTTAGTTGAATGTTTGGTATGTTGATTGCTTAGAATCTTATTTTAAATTATATATTTTTACAGGAATTTTTCAGTATTTTTTTGTTACTGAACAACAAAACACATAAATAATTGCGATACCTCTAATATTCTCAAGATTGTTTAAGTGTTGTACTTCAGGAGAAGGTAAGCCCGTTTTAGGGTATTTTGATATTTTGGTCATATTTTCTAGATTTGTTTAACTTTTTAAGATTTTTTTAGAAACTTCAAGGAATTTATGTTGAATAAGTATATGTTATAAGTTCATTAATGCTAAAACATGAATTTTTTCAGCACACATCTGTCGGAATAATTTATAATGTTATAATGAAATGATTATATGGGTGTAAAATACACATTCCTGGTTGGAGAGGTTTGCGTTCGGAGGAGGGTTAGCTATTAATTCCGAAGCAAATATTTGTAAATCAATATTATATTTAGCAGAATGCTAGAATTTAGTTGTTAAAGGCTTTTCATTTCATTTGTAATTTTCCGTTTACAATTTTGTAAAGTGCGTGTTTAATTTACTAGCGTGCATTTACTACGAGTATTTTTTTCTTTCATGTTTTTAAGTAATTTTTTTATGAAATTGAAATAAATATTTAGATTTTTTTGTCATCTTATGGGTCGTTTTTGATAATTTTTAAGTTATAAAAATGTGGGCTCTAGTGATTATTCATGTTAAAATGTATTGGATTTGAATTGTTAACCGATCCAATGTTATGATTGAAGGTATGATCAGTCCTCCTCTCTGCAATAAACAGAGTGTAGGAACAGATAGAGATTATGAAAATATATTGACCTTGGGGTGAGAAATTTCGCCTAAAGGCGGATGAATGAAGGAAACTGGTCAACAGCATTGAATGCAGAACTCAACGAGAAACCACTGCATTAAAGATACTAATATATGGTGGCTACAAACAGAGAAAACAGGGAATATTTGGATGACACAGAAAACAGGGAAATGTCAAGGAATTTAACTAAAAATAAGGAAAAGTCAGGGAATTAAAAATATGTCTAAAATATCCCACTAACTTTGCAACCTAACAGTAAAACAAAAGTTAATAATACCTAAATAAAATAACATTTTAATTTTTAAAATAACTGATAACACTTTTTATGTTTAGTAGATACAAACTTTTTTTTAATATGTGATCAATAATAAATTAAAAAAGTCATTATCCACCATTAAAACTGAGAAAAAGTAGTCAGGGAAAATTGAAAAATGTTGCCTGGAAAAGTCAGGGAATTTTGTAAAATATGTTTTGTAGCCACCCTGTGATAGTATGAAGCTGTCTTAGGTGAAATATTACAGAGTTAAAATTGAAAATTGTTTCAAACCGATCTCAGGATAAAAAATAATAGAATACGAGATTATAAAATATTTAATTTCATTAAAAAAATAGGCGGTTAAAGATTTAAAAAAAAATAGTATAATCTCTTGGGCGCTTACTTATAAAAACAATAGCTACAGATATAAAATAATCTTCTCCTTTTATAATTTTTATATAATACAGTCCAATGTTCATAGAAAGAGTATATTATAAAACTATTTTTTTGAAAAAAATTGATAATATTTTACAATTATTATTGTTATTTTAGAAATATTGATAATATATATAAAAAGATAGATATTGATTACATGACTTGACGTATGGATACGTGAAATACTTTTCTAGCTGTCAAACAAGACCCTTATTATACACACTTTATATAGTGAGATTTTTTAGGTTTTTTTTTCTGGTTTTAGTAGTTTAACCAAGCTAAAAGAAGGCTTGTGGAAATAAACACACACACAATAATTCCTAGCATGTCCAACAAATCACCATCATGTGTAAACGACCCTCAATCATATCGAATAACACGCTCTGTTTGCGATACAAGCGACATATGGAGTGCCCCCTGCATGTAGACCACAGATCATACATGGCAGTAAACATCGCACTAGCAACAAGCCGTGTGTGTTTGTGTGTGTTGGTTTAAACACAGTGGAGCGACAAAAGGACGTAAACAAGGTGGTATGTTTGTTCGTGTTGCTTCCATCGATTTGGAAAAGCTAACAAATATGGCTATGCAATATAGTGAAATTATTATTTGATACGGGCTATGTAGCATTCATGAATGTTCCTTGAATACGTGTTGGACGAGCATAAACATGCTAAGGGGTGAGACTCACGAAGCAAATTTTATTTTAATTTTCCTTTTTTATTTATTGATATAATATATATATATATATATATATACATGTATATATGACATTATATGTTTTCACTTTACTTTGCCTATTGTTTAAAAGTTGTATCAAATACAATAAAATGCTGAAACAAGTAAGTATTTGAAACGAATTAATTATCAACGGAAATGATAAAGAGATAAAACCATAAGTAAATAGTAAATCCATGGCGTCATCACGCAAGAGAACTATACCAACTGAGTGGCCGCTGCATGTTCTCGAAGATAATGCCAACATTTGCGGATATAGCACAATGAACTCTCAGGAAATTTCTCTCAGTTTTCTAAACCTAAGCTGCTACTTATTTATTCAAATATGCCTCAATTTTCCTTGCGTGGATGAATTGACTCCGTTTCAGACCCATCACTTCACAGACAAATCCGGAAGCACTGAGGATCAAAGCCCGGGATCTCTGGATCATAAGTTAGAAACTATGATTTTTAGAGAACATAAGCGGCTCCATAAATAAAAAGTAAAAATATTTATTGGTGTATTAAAAATTAAAAAACCCTTTTAAAAAGCCAAGAAAAAATCAACAACAAAGACGAAACGAGCAATAAAACAGAAAAATATATCAGAATAATATATAAAGTAACATTAAAAACAACAAAAAATTTGAAGAATAGAATCTGATCAAGTTTTCAGGTATTTTATATTCGTGAACAAAAAAACTGTTTGGCTGAGAAAGAAAAGTTTAGTACTGGCTTCGTTTTAAATCTGTTTTCCATGTATAATAAAACTAGTAACGACATAACTCAATTAGAAACTATAAATTGGGCTGGTGTAAATTCATGACTCATTATATTAGCGTTCAAGGTGACAGGAAGGAGTTACAAACATATACATACTTTTTTGTGTGTGTGTGACGTGTACATATGTGGTGTCACTTTGTCAAATCGTTAAAATATTAAATATGGCAAAATGATGCAGTTAAGCCTTTATATATTTGATGTGTTTTAAATATATTCAAAAACCAACTGTATATCCTAATGTAAATTGTTTAAATGCCTTAATTATTGTTTTAATATATTCAACATTAATGTCCATGTAAGTTTTAATTCATAGCTTTAATAAATATGCATCGCGTCTTACTACCCATTTGAGCTATCCTCGTTTAGTTAATTTAATTGCATGAATGGGGCAGGGATTAGAAAGATAGCATTAAGATAAAACGTGCTCACCAATTAGTGAAGGGAAAGTGAGAAACTAAAATAAAAAGCCCTCAGTACAACCAAATGGAATCCGAACCCTGACACCATCATAATTAAACCAGACTAAATGAACTAGACGTGTCTATAAATGAGGGTAAATTTAAGGATATAAAAACGTCAACAAATATTTACAATTTATGTTTTAACACCATAATATAATATTAGCGTGTGTTTGCGCAATTATATCTTATAATATGGCTCTCTTTTCTCGTTATGGGCTCCACCCACAAACCCCCCAGTGAGTGTAAACTAATGTAATTCCAGCGTTGTTTTGAACGTTGATTTATTTTTACAATTATATGATTCTATCTGTCCCATAATTGTGCCAGAAAATTACAAAATGTGTGAAAAATGTGTTAAATTTACCTAAAATCAAAAAATCTAGCTCTAGTGCAATTCGTTTTTTTGTTAGGTCTTACCGTTTAGCTACAAGAGGCCTCCAAAGAAAGGTCCACACTGAATTTAAACTTGCTCCAGCATTTTGAATTATTTTTTGGGGGGTGGGGGGAAGGGGGTGGAAATTAAATTTGTTAACATTTTGGAACTTTCCCGTTGGATACCGACTAGAAGCTATAAGTTTGCCAACTTTCAAGTTTCTAGCTCATCTGGAAGTGGGTAAACATTAATGTCAGTGAGTGAGTGAGTGAGTCAGCCATGTGGCTTCATAGTATAGTGATAATCTAAAAACATAATGTAAACCTTTTTCAACTAAACAAATAAAAAGTTTTCTACATAAAAACATTAATAGGATTTGGGCCATATGCATTTATACTAACTACACAAATATGATATGGATGAGGAAGACTGAATGCAAAGGAAATGTAACCGCATTTGCGTGGAGGGAAAGTGACATTTTTTTAAAGGGAAAAAATACCTTCAGTACACCCGCCTGGGATCGAACCCCAATCTCCCTGTCTGCTGCAGTCTAGTCTAACACAAGAATGACGCCTCGCACCTTAATGCCGACTAAATGGGTTTTATTAAATATCAGATTAAAAACAAAATTATGACTAAGTATTTTTAAAAAAACCATTCCTTCCCCCGGCATTAAATAATCTACAAGACCAAAATACACCCTGTATAAGTCTTTCTACGTTGTGAGAGTTTACCTCATATTTCATTGTGTGTTATGTAGGTATAGTACATGATATGTTGCCCCGCTGCGAGGTCAAGGCGGTTATTAGTTTTTGTGAACCACATAATGTTTCTTCTCGTAATAAACAAATACGACCCTACCAGATTCACCCCTATCATTCAATCATTCGGTATTTGCGGTTAGACAGCCTCACCAGGGCAAATCACAGCCACAAGTTGGTTCATAACGTCATCACAGTAATCACAGGAAGTTTTCATAAAACGCGGTAGTAGTGTTCCGGAAAAACCATGCGTTATTGTAATAGAAAACATTAAACAAACGATAAAATCCATGTTTGGAGTAGTAGACACTAGACCTTTAATAAATACTTTCCTTTGATATTCATTTACACATTTTATGGATTTTTTTAGCACCGCGTGTTATACTACCTGTTCGAGTTATATGCTTAAGTAATAATTACGCTAATGATCTTAGGAATGAGAAAGGATATACTTATAGGAAGTGTACCCGTATTTGAGTTAAAAATAATTTTGGTAAAACCATTCTAAATACACCCCACTGAGACTTTTAACTTCGATCTCCTCGTCATCCGTAGTCTAGTCTACTACGAGAGTAGCGCCTTAGACTATGTGGTCACCAAATTGGATATATTTTATAATTCATTTTTGTGATATATATAGATATATTCTACATTGTTTTGTTTATATAAAAATAATGTTAGTAAATTAAGCTATAAGCTATACAATACCGAAATAATACCTTTGTTACATTAAGCAGAATAAACTGTAATGTATAAAATACAATTTGTGTAATTGCCATTAAACTGGAATACTATTGAAGCAGGCACAATTACATTACTAGTGTAACTAGGAAATACACGTGGGAGATCGCGTATTAGCTGTATCGAGATCACTTTATAGAAAACCAGGATTGAACCTCGGACCCCAGCACAAAAGACCAACACCTTACCCCTACACCACCAGGTCACCAAAAAGGGATAATCGTTCTGATAAAATATTTAGGGGACACAAATTATACCAATTAGTTAATTACTGTAACTACTTTACACAATAACCTATAGCAGGATTCTTGTAGGTAGGACCTATCTAGAGTTACAAATGTTACTATAACTTATGTCATTTATTCAAACGTCAAGTCTTAAGATCTTAATTTTTCACTTTTGATATATAATGAGAAATAATACTTATAATATAGAAAATGCTATCTATATGTTTTATAAGGTTCTTCTGGCTAGTTGAAGCTGCCGGGGAGTGGAAGAGGTTACTTAATGATTAGTTACATACCCTTCACCCATCGTAAGACATTGTTAGAACAGTCAAGTTTCGTAGATTACGGTAGGAAGGACATGCAACGTGAATGGGAGAATCTAGTTGGATTTCGAAAGATTTGAAAACCTAGAATTTTCGATCTTTTTCTCGAAAATTCTTACGTTGATTAGTTTTATCCCATTTTAAGATATGATTTCATAGCAAATAGAGTCCCTCAAAATTTACTTTTGTCTAGTTAAAAAAAATTAAATTATTTTTAATTTATTCAAAAATTCGAATTTGTCTGATTACAAATATTTTCATAAAAAAAACTAACCATAAAAAATGTTTACTTTTACTTATTTATGATTTAAGCATGGATCTATTACAAAAATTTACTTGAAATATTTCTTTTAAAATTATGCTCTGTACTACTCAAATTCTAAAAAAACAAAAAACAAACTATTTTTTCATTCAAACTCGACTCAAAGGGAAAAATGTCTACTCGCACTTCCCTACTTTAAACTATAACTTCCTAACTACTAGACCATTAGTGTAATTATATGTGAACATCCTGGATGGGTAGTAAGGTGCAGAGTAAAGAACTAGTTGATTTTAAAGCTAATATTTTAAGTGTGTCTAGGCTCTGACAAAAATATACTATCGTAAATTTATTAGAGTTGTGTTGATTAAGTTAGTATACGTTTGATTTAGTACAGTGCTAATAATTCCTTTCATTGTAGAAAGAGCGCAGATAAAATCCTCATGTAAAACAATGACCTATACCTTGTTCAATCTAAGGTTATATAGTGGCACGAATAACAATTCCTTACGACCTCCTTCTTGACAAGCTAGAGGTTTGTATCTACTAACAACATTTAACAAGTTTATTTCTCCAGATACCCACCAGACATTTCTCGTCTAATGATGAGGCTGGATGAGTTTTTGAGGAACTAAACAAACCTTCAACTCGGGCACGAATAGAGTTTAGCGAGTGCCGTGCGCACCTTATCGGCCGACCTCCCGCAATGCACAGCGGCCGTCAGGCTTGCCAGCCTCTCAGGCTGTAAAACGGAGCGCTGTGAGCTTTATGGAGCGCCCTCCACTCAACTTGACCTGTCATTTGGAGGGGTGGGTGGGTGGGACGGAAAAGGGGTTGTGGTAAAACACCTCTATTCTTCCTTTATGGCTCTAACTCACAGATACTTCGTGTCACACGGCCACACAGTACAAATTTAAAGAAGATAGCGTGACTTTTTTTTTATGAAGCTTATCAAAATCCCTGTGGCAATGTTTTCTCTAAACTTTCTTTAAACTAAACAAAAACTTGTTAAAATAATAGTTTGAGGGTAGGATATAAAAGTCGTTTTCTAAAATAGTTGGTTGTAATCAGTAGCTGAAACATTTTATTATAAATCCCTGCAATAGTTGGTAATCAAACCCAAGCCCCCTGTGGAGATGATATTGGTTTGTGGTCAACAATGCAAAATACCAGCATGGGATATCAATATGAAAATAGCTTGGTAACATGGGCACATTAAGGGGCAGAGCATAAATAATTGCTTTATACCCCCTCCTCCCTACCCCCTCTCCCTTATACCCTCCCTCTTACCCCCTCCCACCACCACCTCAAACAGTGGGCCAAAATTAATTGAATTGGAAGTGGGAGAAAAAAGAAGAGGTAATCAATCAAGAAAGAGTTGTTTACTGTTTTTGTGTCTTTGTCTTTTTAATTTATCTATTTACATACTAGATGGTTGTCATATTTGATTCATTCTATCTATTGTGGTTAGTTCATAAATATAGTTACTTGTTACACGAAAGGTATTATTCATTGATTTTTTTAAAATTTCTGTTTACCAACCTAATCATTTATTAAATCATTTATAGAGACAATGACAGAGTGAAAAATATTACATGATTGGTTTCAAAAAATTTCTCTATGGAATTAATTAGAATGACAAATCAGGATCTAACAAAAACACACTAACAATATTTTTTTAATCAATTTCTTCTACCGACGCTTAACACACAAGCAAGTTTATTATCACTTGGAGCCGTGCTTAAAATAAACTTTGAATAACTTGTACTTAAAAATATGAGTAACATATATGTATTTTATTAATAACGTTTTCATTACATTTTTACTCGACAGTTTTGTTTTGATATTTTACGCGTATGAGAACTTACACCCCGGCATCGTGTTGGTATCGAAATAAACAATCTTTCTTGATATATTGTAACGATATCTTTTTACTATCATATTCTTTGTAGGCCTATTTATTAAAAATTTCTGGTATTTAGTTCGCAAATGAATTAAGACACAGAACTAGGCCTTGTACTACAAAATTGGGATTATTTTAATTTTTTTTAGTGTTTTAATATACGGTATAGGAAGGATTCGATCTCCTCTGTGGTCTTGTGGTCAGAATTCCTGAATTTAGATCCAGGGGTCTTGAGTTTGATCCCCAGCGCTTCCAGATTTTATATGAAGCAGTGGGTCTGTAAATGGGGTCAAATCAGGCTTGTGACGACAAACAACTTGAATAGTGAAATACCCGCCTCAGTGGCATAGTTAGCTAACGTGATAGTTTCATTTTGAGCCAGACTGCCGAGGACGGGGAGATCGAGGTTCGAATATTGGTCGGGTGGACTGGGTGTGGTTATTCCTAAATTGTTTTCCACTCTCCTTCCACAAAGATGCGGATTTACTTCCTCTATTGTCAACCTTCCCAATCCCTAACCCTTTAGCGTAATTAGTTCTTTGGCGTATAACCCGAACAGGTAGTAAGACGCGGTGTTAGGTATTATTATCATTATTGATTATATAAGTAGTGTTTCCAGTCTAAAAAACTTAAATTAACGACCGGAAACTGAGATGTGCTGACCACATAGCACACACTATCCCCAACTGTTGGCCCTATCTTCTCCGACATGTGGTGGCAGCTCTGTCGGTATAGTTTGCTTGTGGGTTGATGCCATGGAGTTTTTTTTAAGGAAGGTGTAAAACTATTGAATTAATCGCACCGCTTTGGGCGTCGATTGAAACAGTACGGATTTTTCCATGATATAATAATGCTGTGATGATGTTTAGGTTGTCTATAGCTACGTGGTTGAGCGCCTATAATCACTGTACGGAAAATATACCGTTTAACCAACTGTCTATAGCTCCGTGCTCGAGCACTAATTAGAACGGTATATTAATAAATGTAAGAAAGAGAACTGTTGATGGCTGTTTATTCACACACGGTTTATTTAAATGACATCTGTTAATTACTTATACATACTCCAATTAAATGCTTTATATCACTGAACGCGTGTGATATTAATGTAAGTTATTTTATACTGTGTTAGACTGTGACTGCCAGTGTGTGGCTCTGACTGACTTGTGCGTGGGGCTTGGATCCCTGGTGTGGATGTTTGGAACATACGCACAAACAGTTTATATATGATATACCCCTTGCCTCTTGCTTCCCTTGCCAACAGTGTAAAATCTTACTAATAGAAAGAGTCCTGGCGACAGGTGTTGTGAAGGCTAGCTTCTTATTGGTATAGAGAATTGGCGTATTTTCCAAATACTGCGGAGTTGTTCCTTTAACAGGAAATAGCGTAGGTGTTCTTTTAACAGGAAATATTGTATAAAAAATCTATTTTAGTGGTGTAATCCTTTTCCCATTATTTCTCAAAGGCGCGTGTTTCTTCATGGATGAATCATAAAAGGATACTCTACATATATTACTTTAAAGAAAAATTACCTCCATCCATGACTTTTTACATAATTTAGTGTAATCCAAACCAATATCATTACAAAGGACACTATTATATTGCAATAGATTGTATTTATTGTCTACTAGATACTCAATAGATCCAGAGAGAAAAAATTTCACAACAGAAATATATTCTTATCGATACTTATGCAATGCCTCCTTACGCCAATTTTAGGGTGGTATAACATGATAATAATAATTTTATAGAATAACATATTTTGACATAAATTTTATAGATTATTCCATAAAAGATCTAAAGTGGTTTTTAATGTAAGATGTGCTATTAATTAAACTCCACCACATTTCTTTCAAACTTGCACAGTAGACACAGGAAAATAATTAATAACAGCTGTTTGCTATACGAACTTGAAATTTAATATCTCAAATTGTAAAAAAAATATTTACAAGTGAACCAAGATACTTTTTAAAAAAAAGTCCTTAGTGACCTGGCGGTCTAGGGGTAAGTGTTGGACTTCTGTGCTTGGCCCTGGTAGAGTACTATTATTTTCTCCGACCGACCCCGGCGACTTGCTCACCAGGGCCTTTTTATTTCTTTTTTCCTTTTTTGTTTTGTCTACATATTGTCCCTTATCCTTCTATGTTTATCTTTTTTTATTCATTTGTACAGTTGTATGTTTTTAAGGTACGTGTCAACCCTATAAAACGACAGGACGGGTTTTTAATTATTTTCCCGTCCATGGCTCTCTGGGTAACCTATTATCAGCCCGTCGGGGCGCAACATGTCTTCTTGTTTAATATTATTATTATTATTATTTAGGACCGCGTTTTACTACCCGTTTGGGTTATACGCCTTGAGTACTAATTACGCTAATGTATTAGGAATTGGGAAAGTTGAATTAGAGGAAGTGAACTCGCATTTGTGTGGAGGGAGGGTGTAAAACCATTTAAGAAACCTCACCCCCAGTTCACCCGACCGAGATTCGAGCCTTGATCTCCCCGTCCTCAGCAGTCGAGCTCAACACGACTAGCGCGTTAGCCAACTACGCCACTGAGGCGGGTTTTAATGTTATTATAATGTCCAGTGGCGACCAACAATCGAGCCCCTCTGGGGCTGGTGCTCGTTATTTGTATTCTCTGTGTTCACTGTTTTACATGTAAAGATCTGTTCAGTGTTACAACATAATAAAATACAAACGAATACACTTCTGTGCTTGGGGCCCGGGGTTCCATTCTTGGTTCTACACAGATTTATCTGATTACCAAACCCTTCCTTCACCTCTGACAAGACGTGTATTAATCACAACTTTGTGAATGTGTGGAATGCCAGGCCTCCACCGTGGTTCGGGTTCCACGTTAAACTGTAGGTCCTCCATTTCATCTCACAATCACCCTTCCATTACAAATTAGTGTAACCTCTTATAACCTGAACGGATAGTAAGACGCGGTGATGATGATAATACAATAATAATAATTTTTAAAAAAATTCTCCAAAGTCATCCCATTAATGAAATAAAAGCAAACTTTACATTATACAAGCATGGAAACATATAATAAATAATCATGTTCATACCGTAAAAAATAAATAGTTAAATGCATCTTATTCCTTAAATGTCACAATTTTCTTGGCTAAAACTTTAGCACGTTTGATAGTGGAATATTTTATCACATATTTGTTTGCGATATATTTTTTTACACAACTTTAACGGAAGGTGAAAGTTACATAATATTTCTTTTATAAAATAACTAAAAAAAACCCGTTTAAATACCTCTTCTCCAAACCCCGTACCGTTGAGCACGTGGACAAAAGCGTAAACCTCGTGTGGTTTTCAGGTGACTAGAGAAGTAAGCTCAAATCCCGGCTGGGTATACCAAGGGGTTTGTTTCCTAAATTATTTCCCACGCATAATCAACGTAAATCCTGGTATATTTTTGGTAAATTATTCCTTTATTTCCTACCCTGTTAGTGTAAAATTGTGGATAGCTCGGTTGAATAGCAAGACGAGGAGCACATATAAATTGAAACACTTTGCAAACCCATAAGATGGGGAATCTTTTTTAAGTATAAGGTTGTATTTCACTTCACGGATTCCTCATAAGGCAACACATTTCATGTGCAGTAAATTTTGCCAAAAATATTAAGACATGCTTTACCTAAATTTAAGTAATATCTTTTTAGTAACCCATAAAGGAGTTAACATTGTTTTAGTTTACATTTTTCCTTTTTCTTCAACGCGATCAAATTTCAATATTTTATATACTTACTATGTATTCATAGAGAGACACTTTTCTTTAGGAAAGAATGTATAAATTATAAAATACTTGAGAGAAAACAGTTCTTACACTTTTTCTCGAGTTTGTTCTCCGTGGTTCTTGGTTCATTTTTAAATTCAAATCTATATATTTACTGTAGAAGAATACTTTAAAATATATATCAGCATGTACTAAAGATGATAAAATCTAGTAAAAAGTCACTCAAGAGTGGAGTTATACAATTAACAACTTAACAGTTAATATAACACTTCATTTTATTAGATTGTAGTAATACAATAATTTGAGTTTGAGGATGTATAATTTATCAACGATGAAAAGAGATATCTTATAGACTATATGAAAGGGCCACACCGAACACCTCAAAAGGCCACATGTGGTCTAAATGCTGCAAGTTCCCCATCCCTGGTTTATTCCCATTTTCTGCAACATTTTTATACGCTCTCTGATAAATATTGATAAATAATTACAGTTATTATTTGTGCACATGACAGAGCGCATGAGACTGTGAAAATCACAACTCTCAGCTTGATGAAATATTCATACTTGCTTCCTTGACCCTCAATCTCTCCTCCCCACTTGTCCCTAAAAAAAAGAAAATAACAAAAAACTATATATTTTCTTTTTAGAATTAATTAAATACTATTGATATATTGTTAGCGTCATATGAAATTAAGAATTAGAATGCATGACATTGTGTACAGGTTTACTTCTCCAAAAATGGTCGGTACCTCATTTTACACAACATGATTAATTACAATGACATGTAAAATTATATTGTTTATTTTATGTGTCCAAAAAATTTTCAATTATTTAGCGAACTAAAATGTAATTAGATTTTTTTAACGACGTTCTTGTTTAAAACAAAATTAATTGTTCGTTCTCTTGATTTATTAATTATCCATAAACCTTGGCCTGGATCGGCAGTAAGAACATTCGCAATTTTATCCAAGGTCACAAATTCGATTCCCGTGTCCATGTGTGTTTTTATAAATTATATTTGAATATTTATTTAGTTTTAGGACGATAATTTAAGGATTACCGTGAAACTCAAACCATTTGACATAATTAACGAGTTTAAATATTTAGTAACAATTTAAACAAAAAAAGTCAATATTAGAGTGGAAATTAGGAAAATAATTACAGTCGTGAAATGCATGATATTATTCGGTCATTATGTTATTTACATCTCGCCTGCTGTTAAGGAGTGTAAAATTCATAATATACAAAACAATAATTTTATCGGCTATTCTATTTGGGTGTGAAACGTGGTCTCTTAGATTACATGACGAAAATAAATTTAGAATGTTCTAAATCAAGATGCTTAGGGAAATATTTGGTCCATAAAGGTATGAGGATACTTGGGAGTGGAGATTACGTAATGAGAAGTTACATACCCTGTATTCATCACAAGACATTGGAGGCACTGGAGGCACTGGCGCGGCCAAGGAGAGGTTTCAGGGTTGACCCGCCCCCCCCCACCCCCCAGACCTCGCTACACACCTTCCTCTTTCTCATCCCTAAAGTTGTTGAGATTATACATGAGGAACTCTAAAAATACCCGCCTCGGTGGCGTAGTTGGCTAACTCGCTAGTCGTGTTGAGCTCAACTGCTGAGGACGGGGAGATCTAGGTTCGAATCTCGGTCGGGTGAGCTGTGGGTGGTCTTTCCTAAATGGTTTTACACTCTCCATCCATGCAAATGCGGGTTTACTTCCTATAATTCAACCTTCCCAAATCCTAATTCATTAGCGTGATTAGTACTTAAAGCGTATAACCCGAACGGGTAGTAAGACGCGTTGCTAATATTATTAATATTATTAACTCTAAAAATGAAGACAAACTTAATGAGCTTCATCATGTACTGTACATACATCCAGAGGTGTCAGTTACGGACCCATGTGGGAAAATGCCAGATTTGCCCCAGTTCTGGCTCAAATTTGCTCCAGTTATGGGCATATCTGGCCCAGATATAGACCAGTTCTGGCCAGATAAGATCTTTCCACATGGGGAGGATGAAGTTCTCAATTAACTTTCTATGAAGCCAAGGAAATTTAACATAAGATTAAAGTGAATTAGCTCAAAAGTGATTTTATGAGTTAAGAGTTAGTGCAAGTTGCTTATTTGAATTTTCAGATTTTTGCTCATAAAATAATTTTATGAATCAAATTTCCAAAATACAATTTATTGAAACTTGAATGTTTTTATATCCTAGCAGTATGCATTTTTATAAATTTTAGATTATTTTTTATAGTATTGTATTTCTTTTGATGCATTTGCATTTTTCAGTACTTAAATTTTCAAATTTCCCCGTGGGAAAAACCAATAGATCCCACTTAGTTGGTCAGTGAAACTAACCTCCTCCCCCCATCTCACAAATAAATTCTGGCTGCACCAGTGTTAGGAGGTAATCAGGTCTCGTAGATCCTGGAGGACATGCAACGTGAAAGGAAAAATCTAGAACCATGTACAGGGTATTGGCTGGCAAACCCAATGGGAAGAGACCATTAAGAAGACGCAGATAGGATAGTATTAGACTGGACCTGAAATAGAGATAGGGTGTAATGAGGTAATGAGGATAGAACTAACTCAAGATAGAGATAAGTAACGTGCTTTTGTAAGTGTGGCAATTAAACTATCTCCCCGCTCTGTGACCTAATTATAAATTCGAATACAACTGAAATTACTTTATAAAATGTAGGGTACCAACATCAGTGGACGTATGATATAAAGTTTTACTCTCGTAATAAATTGAAAAATCGCTAATAGGGAGATCATGTTTCTAGTTTTGGTTGGTCTTACTTAGGTTGTTTAGTTATTGTTTATTATTATTATTATTATTATTATTATTATTAGCACCGCGTCTTACTACCCGTTCGGTTTATACGCACTTACGCTAATGTGTAATGGTAGGGTGATTGTGAGATGAAATGGAGAACCTACAGTTTAACGTTGAATCCGAACCACGGTAGAGGCCTGGCATTCCCCACATTCACAAAATGTCTTGTCAGAGGTGAAGGAAGAGTTTGGTAATCAGATAAATCTATGCCGGGACCGAGGATTGAACCTCACCCGCCAGCACAGAAGTCTGACACCTTACCCCTAGACCGCCAGGTCACATACTTTAGTTATTAATAAATGGTCTTACACTTTCCTCTACATAAATTAGGGTACATTTTCTTTGATATTCCCTAATTCTTTAGAATATTTTTTTTCGCCGCCTTTAACTACCCATTTGGGCTACCAGCATATCTGATAAACACTCTAACTAGAAAGGTACAGTTTTAAAGGAATTTCTTCACATTTGCGTGGATGAAACCTACGAAACCATTTAGAAAACACTATTCTTGGTAAACCCAGACAGGGTTCGTAACTTCAACCTCGCTGTCACCATTAAATCACAATAAACAAGCTCGATATCGAGACTTGGGTTTTATTTGGGGTAAATATGCGTAAATTCCGGGTAGGTATTAAGACGCAGAACACATAGTAGAAACCCAAACTATTACAAAATGGCTAAAAACGTGGGTATACATTTTATCACCCGGCAGCATTTGGTCTAGTTACAATCTGAAAATACAAACAAAAAAACAAACTAAAATTACAAGCAAAAGAAAGCTAGTATATAAACTGGAGTTCCTGGATGCATCAGTAAAAGTAATTGTGTTGGCTTGTGTATATTACAAACACAGAGCTATGCAGATGAGTATTTATCGCTCTTTCTCTCTTTTCTCCGGAGAGGGCAGGATCATCTGTAGTAATGAAACCACGCGCGGCGCGCTCTCTAAATCCTTGCGGCCGAGAGTAGTGTCGTACCTTTGGCCAACAAGGGGCCAAGTACCTCTTTCGTTGTGGAGGCTGTTCATTATACAGTATAAGTCCGATATTACGGCATGCTAAAGACTTCGGTAATACCAGATTACAAAAAAAAAAGTCGGATTGTTGGTTAATATGTAGTGTAATAATTTATTTACCCTCATTAGTAGCGGAACGCCTTAAGGAAGCGTTTTATAAACTGTGCTCAGCAAAGCCATTTGGTTCCGCCATAGCTATCTAAGGCTCCGTGAAGCAGTTTTAAAATTCCTTATTTGTTGTTATCCCTATAAAATATCATCAGTAGCTAGGACTAACAGTTTTTTTGTTTCAAATCTGATTGAAGAAGATTTCCCAAAGGAGCAGCTAGAATATGTGATGTTTTCCTTTTGTTTTATATATGCACAGTTAAACTGTCATTAGAGAATGTTTATAGTATTATTGTAATTGTATAGTAATGTAATTGTATATTGAAATTGTATGAGGGATCCCGCATGGTTTTTTTTAGTGGAAGGGCTGGCTCCTTCCGTCTAAAAATTTGGAAACTTCCGGTTTTATGTGTCACTCTCTTGTTAGAATGGTCAGATGATGACAGGGATATCAAGGTTTGAATCCCGTTTGGGTATACTGAGAGTGGGATTTCCTAAATGGTTTTCCACACTCTCTCTCCATGCAAATGAGGGTGCGTTTCATCTAGATTAAGATTTCTTAATTCCTAGCAAATTGGTGTAATTGGTACATAGGTGTATAACCTGAACTGGTAATTAGACGAGGTGCTATAATTTTAAAAAAGAAGCAAAAGGATCAACTAATAACGAACGGATAGTAGAACATGTTGTTAAAAAAAAGTTGTGTAACGCTTGCGTTAACCGTTCAAATAATCGTTAAAAATACATAGTACAGTGCACCGTACGGATTTTCTCGTTCATTTACCAAAAAAATGGAGATATTTACTGAAAACTCATGAAATATTGTTGAAGAAATAAATGGAAAAAAGAGCATCATGCTACACCAAAGATCATAAATAGATAACAATAATAATAATACTTAGCACCACGCCTGTCTAACCTTTCGGGATTATACACTTAAGTAATAATTACACTGATACTGGTGGGTTAGGAACTGGGAAGCTTGAATATAGTCTAGCAATCTAGCTCGACACGACGCGTTAGTTAACTACGCCACTGAGGTGGGTATCATAAATGAAATAATATGCAACATTAAAGGAACATATGAGAGAAAAAAAATCTTTGTTCGCCAAAGACTCTAACAATCAACAGGCGATTTCCCGGACCTCGATTTAAAAAATAAATTGCCTAATAGCTAAGAAACTATTGGCTTTATAAAAAAAATATTTCAAATAAAAGATTTGTTTTACTAATATTGCTCCGACTTTGCAATAATTAATTAATTAGTATCTCAAACAGTTGTGGAGATATGATCAAAATTCGAGATATCCGCTCATAAAAAGTACTATTTAATTCATTTTAATGAAAAAATTAGATGCACCATTTAGTTTGTAATGTTAAACAGTGCCTAGACATCAATTTTTATAAAAATCGCTTAGCAGATCTAAAGAAAATAGAGATTTTTTCCCCCCTTTTAGCCCATAAGTAAACTAAATTTTAGGGTTCTGTATCTAATTCCAAAAATTACTCGAGGAAACCTTATGAAAACCTGATAACTATAGCAAGTTTTAGCCTGATCCGTAAAATGATTTCAACTTTAGGCTAAGATACAGACAAGTGGCGTTGCAAAAAACACTTTTTCGGGCTCATGAAACGTCGTTATCCATCAAAATATTGAATTAGATTTTTTTAACGATCACAATACTTTCTTTATCCGAGAGTTTGGTGAGAAGGTAATAATTAGAAAGGCTCCTCGCAAAGCTACAGGATTTATGATTTATTTAATTTTTAGATGTATTAATATTTAACACAAGGATTTAGGACTTGCATTGGTGGGCACGCTGAATAAATGCCAGTCTCATCTAGTCTAATTTTCCAATGATAGTAAGGTTTAGGCTTAAATCCCGGACTGTTTCTAACATAAATTGTTTCTCACTTTGTCTCTATGTAAATGCGGGTACATTTTGTAAAAATTCTATCTTACTCATTTATAGCCCACTATCGCAATTAACATTCTCATGACCCGATTGAGTGGTAAGATGTGGTGTATAGAAAATTAGGGTTGGCCGCACGAATAATGTGCTTGATCCTGACCCGGAAGACAGTTTGTTTAATCCCAACGACTTGCCCGCAGTCACTGCAATGAGGTTTGCACCTCAACAGGTGGATTTGTCGCAACGGTTCTGTGTCCTGCCCTGCAGTTTAATCAATTTAGGACGGTCCTTAAAAGTTCTTTGATAAGAGCATCGACTCGACGCCAAGTCTAAAGTTCCAAGTCCAAGAATCATTTATCAACATTGATTTGAATCATTCGTTTTGATAGACAAATTGTACTTTTAAGTTGGGAGCGTAGGGATTGTGAGAAAATGTCAGTGTTTTTATATAAACAATTATTTTTGGCCAAAATAAATAAAAAAAAATCCAGTGAAACGCAGAGTTTTATTTTGTCCACGTGGTGATATCAACAGTTGTTGAATACCTGTCAAGAGCATGTGAATTAGTTGACAAACATTTTAAATGGAAATAAAAAGTGGTCATTAAATTTCAAGACAACCTTGACAGATATTCAAGAATTGTTGTTATCAGCATGTGAAGAAAATTAAACTATATGTTTCTGGTTGTGCCATATTTAATTTATTTTGACCTAAAAACTGTAAAAACACGTGCCTTTTCTCGCTTTCCCTACACTCCCACCTTAAACTATTTAAGTAGTCCTAAACTATCGCTGAACTTTTTTTTTACCTCATAGTTGCCCTACCCCCTCTCATTTTCGTGTACCTTGAGTTTTACTACTCATCTGGAATAAATACGAGCAAGGCATAATTTAGAGGAATTGTATCCACAATTGTGTGAAGGGCGAATAGGAAACGATCTGGCTAAAACTAACTTTATTATACCTGGCAGTTATTATAACGCTCAATCAGCCCGTCAACAGTAAATTAAACTAGAAAAAAAGACACCTTCATGGCCGTGCTCGCCGGTGAGGGTAATTATCATAGTTTTTGCTTCTACGTGCTGCCAACGTAAAGTATCACATTTGTTTTTATGGCATAATGTGAGAATAGTAGAGTTGTTATTTTGTCCTGCAGACGTTCTGGACTCAAAAGTGTGACTTGTGAGTTAGAACAGCGTTCTTCTGTAAAGGCTAGTGAACGGAGCACTTCATATTTTAGTTGAAGTGTTGACAAGAGAGCTCCTTGGAGCGGTTGGTTGGAGAGACAAGCCTGGTTTAATACCTGTCACCAAACAAGTAACTTCATTCTAGAGTCTGTTAGAAACAGACTTGAACTCTAAGATTAAGGCATTTATCTTCACCAGGCTGTCTTGTTTGGAATCCTCGACTAACAAGCTGAGTCGAATCTTCTGAAACCTGGAATCCTGGATTAACACGCTGAGTATAATATCTTGAAACTCGGAATCCTGGAATAACACGCCGAGTAGAATGTCCTGAAAGTTTGAATCCTTGACCATCACACTGAGTCGAATCTTCTGAAACCTGTAATCCTAGACTAACACGCTGAGTAGAATATCTTGTAGTTTTGAATCTTTGACTAACACACTGAGTCGAATCTTCTGAAACCTGGAATCCTTGACTAACACACTGAGTCGAATGTCCTGAAACCTGGAATCCTTGACTAACACGCTGAGTAGGATATCTTGAAACTTTGAATCCTTGACTAACACACTGAGTCGAATGTCCTGAAACCTGGAATCCTTGACTAACACACTGAGTCGAATCTCCTGAAACCTGGAATCCTTGACTAACACACTAAGTCGAATGTCCTGAAACCAGGAATCCTTGACTAACACACTGAGTCGAATGTCCTGAAACCTGGAATCCTTGACTAACACACTAAGTCGAATGTCCTGAAACCTGAAATCCTGGACCATCACGCTTAGTCGAATGTCCTGAAACCTGTAATCCTGGACTAACACGCTAAGTCGAATCTTCTGAAACCTGTAACCCTGGACTATCATGCTGAGTAGAATATCTTGAAACTTTGAATCCTTGACAAACACACTCAGTTGAATCTTCTGAAACCTGGAATCCTGGACGATCACGCTGAGTAGAATGTTCTAAAACCTGAAATTTTCGAGTAGTACACTAAGTGGAATATTCTGAAAATTTTTGATTAGCCCACTAATATGCTTTTAATTATACACATATTTAAAAGGTTTATTGCTGTGTATTTACATACGGTATCATTAAATAAAAAACTATGGTGGTTAAACAAAGTCTTGGGCCAATAATATGTCAAAAGACAAATTACTACCAGTCTTATTATCAGAAGTTTTATTAAATAAATGGTACGACATGATCGTACAAACTTTCTCGTATAGTTAAATAAAGCTTGTAAGAAAACTACCCTTAAATGATTTAAATTTGTAATTTTTTTTTAAATTTATCATGAAGAACTATTCCCAGCTACCTATTTTGAATTCAATCCTTGAAGTAATTCTCGAAATATTTTAAATGTTCTAAAATTTGTTATAAATCAACCACCCTTAATTAATTTAAAAGAACAGCAACATTATTTATTATCCTGTAAAATAATCTCCAAAGACCAATAAACCAAATCGTTTAAGCTATTTTACAAAGCGTTCAATTCTTTTACAAAAACTATTAAATGATTTAAGAAAAACAAATATATATATATATATAATATGTAAAAAAGTTTTGAACCAAATCGTTAGTGCCATTAAAATTAAATTAGAATTTTAAAAAATCTCTTGTCAGTACACTACCCTTAAATAACCCCCACCTCCCACCCCCAAAAGTATAAAGTTTTGTTTGTCTTATAAAACATTCCCCAGATATTCATTTTAAACATAATCGTTTGAACTATTTTCGTAATATTACGAATTAAAACAAAATTACTCATCAGTAAACTACCCATTAACTAATTTGTACCCAAAATAGAAGACAGTACTATTTGTCGGGTAAAACATTGTCTAGATATTAATTTTAAGCAAAACGTTTTGAGCCACTTTCGAAAAATTTGGAATTAAAGAAAACCTCATCAATAAGCTACTCTTAATTTGAGAGCTAGTGTCAACCAAAAAAACTCCTACGGTATTGCGTCTAAATAGTAAGTGTGAACAAAATCCATCCAACCCTTTCAGATCTGTGGACAAACAAAGACAGACAGACAAAATAGTAATAGTCCACTTTTTTGGTTGCTTACACACATAAAACGTTAAGATTCATCATAATCTCTAGGTCAAAAATGTTCACAATTTGCAATACTTTCTCCATAAAGTTGAGAAATTTTGGAAACTATATTACCAACAACAAGATACGCTAATGAATTAGAGAAGGGGAAGGTTGTATTTTTAGAGGGAAATATATAGACATTTGCGTGGAGAGAAAGAGAGAGAGAGAGAGTGGGAAAACCCTTAGGATGAACCTCCCTCAGTACACCCAACCGGTATCGAACTACGATCTCCCCGTCATCAGCAGTCAAGTATATTTGTGAGTGTGATGCCATGCCGTGCGGCCATCTAGAAGAGAGTTTGATGTAAAATTAATCGTCCGCGACAGTATTATCTTGTGATATCGGCTTAAAAGAATCGATTCTTGGTTCGTATCTTGTATTGGGGAGCTATAATCGGAGGAACGGGAGCGGAAATAAATGGGAAGTTCAAGCGAGAAAAGGAATAATGGTGGGAATAAGGAATGCCTTAAATTCTCTTTCATTCCTCTTTCTTTTTCACAGCCGTGGGCTTCCACAGGTTGTCCAAAAAATCTGGGATAAAAAAGGAATCACAACTTCAAAGAATACGTTTGGTGCGACCACCACCAACTTTCACACACGTTTTCGGTTGAAATACACCTCGAAGAACACCTTGAGACCAATTTTTATATATATAACCTATTTTGATAAATATAAAAGTGACCAGGATCTACTTTACCGTAATTAAACGTCAAGTAACCAGACCTCGTGGTAAAGTGATAATAGCCCCTGGCTTCTGACCCAAAAGTCCCGGGTTCGATTTCCAGTTGGTACTGGAGGATTTTTTCTCGATAGGGGAATAATTCCCATGGTCAGCAGGGTTTGGTTAATCGGCCTTAAGTTAGGATAAAATCTTCACTGGCTCTACCCAATCATATTCACCACTAACATTTTGTCAGAACATGGTAAAAGCCTCCACGGAAAGAATAAACTATTAGTACATTCGGTAGTCCCTTGGGCAATAGTACATTAGTACTGGATAATCTTTCCACAAACTGGCCTACGAATGATGTATCCCAGAATCGTTATTGTTGTTATTTGTAATATTTTTATTATTATACGTAAATACATGTGATCTACATCTGTCATTTTAAAAATATAATATAAATACATTTTGAAACAACATTCGTATAATAGTATTCACCTTTTCGGTGGCCGGAGGGTCTAAGGCAATAGACTGGACTGTTTATGAAGGGGATAATGAGGTTAAAAACCCCAGTTGGAATGAGCGTATATTTCATAAATGATTTTACAATCCTACTCCATGCAAATGCGGGTATAATTACACTAAACACAACCTTACTCACCTCTAACACGTTAACGTAATTAGTACGTATGCGTATAATACGAACGGTTAGTAAAACTTGGTGCTAAAATAAAAAGTAAAATTTATCAATCTAGACCGTAAATAAAAAATGAATGTATCTCATAAAAGGCCTTTCCTATGAAAATTAGATTGTAGATCGTAGGCCTAAGCTGCAAGGTTGTCAGTAATGTAGTCAGTCAGTCTGTAAATGCAAACTTGCACCATCTGCAACATTGAATTTATAACTCCCGCGCATATTTCTATCTGAATTTGCTTCATCGTATACGAAGAACCACGGTATTCTGCTTGAAATAGTGTCTGGAGATCGTTTTTTTTTTAAATCACAGCATCTCACTACCCGTTCGGGTGGGAGAGTGGATAACCATTTATAAAAACAACACCTTCAGTACACCCGAACGGAATCAAACCCCGATCTCTCTGTCATCGGCAGTTTAGTCTACAGCGAGAATAGCGCGTTAGATCATCCAGCCATCGAATCAAGGTCAGTGCCATGTTGAATACATTCTAGGAAGGAGTGAATTCATTATGGTCGCAAACTTTTCCGACAATTTTTATAGTAGAATCGCGTTATGAAGCTATTAAACATTTACAAAAGATATTTTAATACATTTATTACTTCAAATTAAATGCTATTCAAATAAAACTTACGACAGATAAAACAATCAAAATAGTGTAACCTGTCTCGGTGGTGTATTTAGCTAACGCGCTAGTTTTGTGTTGGGTTAGAGTGTGAGGACGAAGAAATTGAGGTTCGAATTCTGGTCGGGTGAACTGGGAATGGTTTTTTTCAAATTGGTTTTCCATTTTCCTTCCACACAAATTTGTGTACACTTCTTATAAATATGACCTTCTTAGGGGGCGGCCAGACTGAGCGAGCGAGCGAGTGCGCGAGCGACTAAAATATAAAATAGAACACATGTATTCTAATGGGAGGTGGCCACACTGGAGCGAGCGAGCGAGCGAGCGCGCGAGCGACTGAGCGCGCGCGCTTGAAAGATAGAACTGTTTCTATTTTTCAAGCGCGCGCGCTCGACCCGGTACAGTCTAGTTTACAGGCGCTAGGCAATATTATTGTATGCTGGTTCATTGAGTGCTGGGAAACTTCTCATTTTGACATTATATTAGACTTTTTTCTATCAGTGATAGATTTAACACACTTGCTATTAATGGCCTAATTTAATTGGTAAGACCATAAATATATGTAAGCCCGATATGTTACAATACTTCACTATTATAATCAAAGTAGGCCTTTACAAATAATAATCACCATTAGTTTGGAGAGTATGAAAAAACCACAACAATAAATAAGTTTTAAGAATCACCTTCAGTTCACTGAGCCTTCGAACCTTTATCTCCCAGTCAAAAGCTATGGAGTGCAATGTACCATTCCGCCACTGGTGCGGCTAATCTGATTTTAAAACACTTCAGTACATTAAAAAAAATTGTTGTAAGAATTTTCGAGGAGCAGAGATGTACCAAGTGTATTTGACAGATACATCTTCTCTAATGAACTAGGGTCTGCTAATTACGCGCTCGCACGCTTGTCAGTCTGGCCGAACCCTTAGTCCCTAAAACCATTAGCGTAGTTATTGCATAAGCGTAAAAACCGAACGGTTAGTAAGACGTGGTGACAAAAAGAACACAACAGTTTTGCTGATACAAGCACCACTGGTCACGTGTCCAAGGTCATCACACTCAGGGTAGATGGTATTGCCTGTGATGGGGGTTTTGAAATTTCATTTAAATCTAACAAATGTGTTGTCAAATGCGTTTTATTTTTCTCGTTGTATTAAGATTAATTGAGGGAATTGTAATTTAAAAATAAATACGTTCATTATAATTCAAAAGTACTTTACTTTTAAATAGAATGTTCTTTCATAGAGATTGTTTAACTTTGTTACACAATTTTTCTAACTACTGAAAAAGTGAGTAAAAGACAAAGTAAAAGGAAGAGGCTATAAAACAGAAATGAAGATAAGCGATAAGAGAATGGAAAAAAAGAAGAAAGAAATTAGGAAGGGCTGTAAGCGACGCGTGCAATGTATCAAACCTAAAAGAAAAGATCACTTTAGAGACCGGCTCGGATAAAAATATATATAAAGAGAAAAAAAAACGTTGAAGCAGAAAATGAGAAAATGATTCACTATTTCAAAAAGAGGCTCTTCTTAAATTGATCGACCGTACTGTCTTAGGCGGTAAATGGATTCCTTATATATATATTTCTTATATTTATATATAGAGATTTATATATATTTATTATATTTATATATAGAGATATATGTACACTAAATGCGATATTGTAGGGCCTATATTTACATCCATTACTGTTTCCAGCATATATTTTCCACTACCGGCTTGCTAGTTTTGTCGTAGCTTAATACTCTCTCTTATAATCTATCTTAAGAATGAGACAGGCACAACGTCCAGTCCCCGGCCGTCAATTTATCAATGTGAGAGGGTAAACCCAAATTTGCATCAATGATACATTTTCAGCCATGCTGGGAATCGAACCCGGCACCCTTAACTCAGTAGACAGACAAGCTACCGACTGAGCTAAGGTGTCAGACCCAATATTATATAGCTCAGTCGGTAGATTGTCTGTCTACTGAGCTAAGGGTGCCGGGTTCGATTCCCAGCACGGCTGAAAATGTATCATTGATGAAAATTTGTGTTTACCCTTTCACATTGATAAATTGACGGCCGGGGACTGGACGTTGTGCCTGTCTCATTCTTAAGATAGATTATAAGAGAGAGTATTAAGCAACGACAAAACTAGAAAGCCGGTAATGGAAAATATATGCTGGAAACAAACAGTAATGGATGTAAGTATACAATATCGCATTTAATGTTCAGCAATAAAATTATGGTAATTAGACTAGAATTTTAAATATATTGCTATCATTACAAAGAATTCCTAGTGCAAATGTTTCCATCTGTTTGAAAGAAGAGTTTATTTCCTAAATAGCTCCCGGGATGGAAGGGTTGTTTCAAATGGAATGACTTACCCGGACAGGAGCTCAGTTCAAGACCCGGCCGGGGTGCACTGATGTATTTACTCACAAAAACTCGCACCGGTGGTCACGTGCCCCGAACCGTCTGAGCCGGGAGTTTGGTTCCGAAATCGATTGACCCTCATCGGTGGGCACACACTTTAAGTTCATTTATTTTGTTTTTTCGGGTGATGGGTGGCGTCGGGGATCGAATCCCAGCCGGATTTACCAATTGTGAATTTTCCTCAATGGTTTTACACTCTCCATCTACAAAAATTTAGGTGCATTTTCTGTCAATGCTGCCCTCATAACATTACCAAAATAGCATTCTTGATAAATATACTTTAAAACCTAACGGGTAGAAAGATGGGGCCGAACCGATGCTCTCTGGGTGCATTGAGGAGGGTGTATATACACACACACACACACACACACACACACACACACACGGGGACAAGTGGTCTAAGGCGGCGGGTTCACAATATACTGGAACTCTGATGACGGAGTGATCAAGTCTCTAATCTAGATCAGACGGTTTTTGGGTGGATTCGTAACTCTTGCTTTTCACGTCCTATCGCCACGCTAATGTGGGTTCACTTAAATCGTTTATTAGGAGGTAAATGATTACAACCACCATTATCTTTCTCAAACGTTAATTGTAATGGCCAATGTAAGAATTACTTCCACTTGATAAAGTTGAATGGTAATTTTACTCATTTATATCCCCAAAACTCGCTTCTGTGGCCGCATGGTGTAAGGCGCTACTCCGTAGTAGATTAGACTGATGATGGTGGAGAGATCGAGGTTAGATTCTCGGTCGGATGTACTGAGGGTGATTTTTTTCAAAATTGTTTTTAACTCTCTATTTCTCTCTCTGCCCGCGAAAATACCGTTGCATTTTCTCTCAATATAACCTTCCTAATCCCTAAAACCTTAGCGTAATTACTTCACAAGCGTATAGCCCGGATGGGTAGCAAGACGCGGTCTTAAAAAAATCTGAAAAATGAATCAATAAAAAATCCTAGCGTGGCAGTACTAATATAATCTTGCTATATATTATTTAAGTTAGTTTGGAAAGTTTCATATTTTTATAAAAAAAAATACACCGCGCTAAAGTTTGCTTAGTGACAGATGTCAAATTAGCGATAAAGCTAATAACAGCACGGACTGTTCTCTATTTGATTACCAAATAAATTAGAGTATATAGTGCTTTGATAAAAGCTTTCTGCTTGACAAATACTCTACTATTTTCAAAAGGATCGATAGCCATTAACAAGCAACTCCATCAAAGACCTCTCTCAGCTTGTCATAATGCCATTGGTGTACACACGGTTTACTATTAAAGGTAGCAAAGTCTACCTCGATGAGTTCCACTATGACGCAGCTTATAAGATAGGACCCTATTGCAATTCGTTAGGGTAAACGGCGATTCCAGAATTTGTCCGTGAAACACTGAGTCTAGAACGGGATCAAACCCGACCTCGTGAGTAAAAATGAGGAGGTCCGGTCTAGAAAACTGAGATAAACGACCGGAGGGTTCGTTGTGTTGACCACATGACACTCTTTACTCGCAAATGTTGACACTATCATCGTTAACGGTGGCGGGTACTCGTTCGGTATAGCTCTATTGCTGGCTCACGCCATGGAGCTATTTTTTCTTTGTTTCAATGGAACTATTTCACTTAATTACTTTAAAGATAGATTGTAAATGTATTGATTTACTGTCAATTTTACTACTGATATATATTTTAGCCCTGCATCTTACCACTCGTTCGGGTTATACGCCTATATACCAATTACACTAATGGTTTAGGAATTAGGAAGGTTCAACTGAAATGAAGTGCACCAGCATTTAAATGGAAGGAGAGTGTAAAACTATTTATGGAAACCACCCTCAGCGCACCCGACTGGGATCGAACCCCGATCTCCCCATCTTCGGCAGTCTAGTCCAACACGAGATTATTGCGTTAGACCACGTGGCCACCGAAGCGGGCTACTATTGATATTTCTCACACCGGTGGACACGTTTGTTACCCAAAATAGTCAGTATTGCTGTTAGAGGGGAAGGCTTAGGTTATAATATAAGAGGGGTGTACAAGAGGGTGGTTTTCCACAAATGATTTATCATTGTGATTTTTTTCCCCGTGCTCTCTCCACTCTAATGTGTAATAATCATGATTCTTAGCACCACGTATACTACCCGTTCGGATTAGACGCTTAAGTACTAATTACTTTAATGCGTTAGGATTTGGAAAGGTTGAATACAGAAGAAGTGTACCTGCATTTGAGTGGAGGGTGAGTGGAAAGCCATTTAAGAAAAAACCTTCCAGTTCACCCGACCGAGATTCTAACCTCAACCTCCCCGTCCTCGGCAGTCTAACCCAACATGAAACTTGCTCGTTAGTTAAATACGCCACCGAGGCGGGACACTTTAATGTGGTTACACTACACTTGCTTTAGATAGTTTTCTTTATCCCAATTAACTTACAGTTAGTAATATTTGTGTTGATTCTATTTAATTAAAAACTATTATTAAGCCTTACAGTACCATAGGGTCATTAGTGACTTTATATGTTTGATCTAACTCGACAATCCGCTTCCGTAGATGAACGCTCTAAGCCAGGGAGGGCTAAACTTTTCCGACCAGTGTATATATGCTAAAACCAAAAAACTTACACAGGTCCTAAGTCTGTTTCATATTAATTTGAAACATGTTGTATTTTGCTAGCTAATATATTTTATGTTCTGTTCATAGCTTGTTGTCTTCAACAGCACACAAAATGCACTTAAGGCCCTTGACCCTGTCGAGTGCAAATCTAAACCTATTTTGTGGGAGGGTAAAAGGCGTGGCGTGGCTTCACAACCGACCAAAGTATCCTTCCACGCCAACAAGAACAGATGGATCACGGAAACCTTTGATAGCGCTAGCTACCAGGCAGGTCTTGCGGAAAAATCATACGTTTGGAAATATCAGTTTTCTCGAGAACGAGTGAAATGTTTATGTTAATATCTTCAATAACCCCTCTAAGATAGTGTATCGATGTTTATTAATTGTTAGATTTTCTTATTTTTTGTTATGAAACCGGAAGGTTTCTATTGAAAAATTTCAATTTTATCTATATTTGATCACTGTTAAAATTGTAGAAGAGGTGTGTATATAAAAAGTACAACTTAATCAACATGCTTCTATTCTTGAACAAACCGTTTCCGAAAAGAACATTTCAAAACAATAACAATTATTGAAGAAAACAGTTTGTTCCCACGGCTCTGCATTTCCACGCCAAATGAAAAGGGCTAGTCGTCTTTAGTACGAGCTATGACGATTTTTAACCCTTGACTTCATGAAGTTCACTGTGGCTTGACATTGAATAGCATGGCTGTCAAAATATTATTGACTTAAGAAATTATGCCACGTTGTGAAAATATTTATTTAGTGTTTTTTTATGTAGGCGTACCATTCAAATAGTGTTTGCGTGCCACCTAGGGAAGCACGTGCCATATATTTGTCATCCCTACTCTAAAGAGTCATTCTCGTGTTAAGGCCGGTACAGACAGAGCGCTAAGCTAAGCTATGCCTTACTACCCCACGCTATGTTATTTCCGATTTCTGGCCGGGCAATTTTTCCATCTCCCATCTTGAGCCATCTTACGTGCGCATGAGCATAACTCAGCTTGGGCTCCGTGTTGAACAGACCCCGTGCTGGTTTGGTGAAAATAACCAAAGAACTGTAGAAGTTTTGTTTTCAGTTGGTTTCACGCATATTTAAGTAATGTTCTATCTTGGCTTTATACTTAATAGATGTTTTTCTATTAAAATGGAAGCGTTAATTGAACAAGTTAAACTTACTCCTCCTACATTTTCTTCCTCTTACAAAACAACTGATATTCTCTTCCTCAGTACTATCATCTGAGTTCAAACAAGACATTTTGAAGAGCTCCATCATAACTAAACTTCACTGGAGCAGACAAGAAAGAAACAACACTGAGTTCTGGAGGTAAAAGAGGGACCATTGCTTTAGCTTTGCAATGAGTGTGAAACCAAACTGACAAGATCTTAGCACAGCACAGCATAGTTTAGATTAGCTTAGCCTAGCATTCTGTTTGTACCGGCCTTTAGACTGGCCTGCTGTTGTCAAGGTTTTTCTTAAATGGTTTCCCACGCTTCTTTCACTTAAATGCGGGTATTGTATATTACTTATAAAATTATTCCTTCCCCATCCCCACTTTATTAGAATAATTATCACATAATATGTGTATAGCGTGAACGGTTATTGAAACGAGGTGAGAAATATATTAAGGTAATACGCATATATGATAATTATTCTAATGGAGTAGGGATGAGGAAAGAAGTATTTTAGAGCTAGTCTACCTGCATTCGTGTGGAATATAATATCAGACTGGGCTTTTAACCCCAATCTCCCTGTCATCAGTAAGCTAGTCTAACTCGAGAGGGACGCCTTAAACTGTTTGGCCAATGAAGCTGGATAATATATTAATAGTGTTATTTTGTAGATCTTGATAATCTATCAAAAGTGACAGCAGCAGATAACATGACCTGATGTATGAATACGTAAAAGTAGATCTAGTAGCTTTTATAGTGTTAAGATAAGGTTAGTCCTATGAAAATTGGAATGTTGTTCTGGCATTCTTAGCAACCTTTCTAAAAACGATAGTTCCTCCGGAGAAATTAAACTTATTAGGGATGTGAGTCGGACAAAATATTTTCAATTTTTTTTTTCAAGGTGAGCTGGCGGTATAGGGGTAAGGTGTCAGACTTCTATGCGGGCGGCCGGGGTTCAATCCTTGGTCCCGGCACAGATTTATCTGATTACCAAACCCTTCCTTCACCTCTGACAAGACATCTTGTTAATCATTACACATTAGCGTAAGTGCGTATAACCCGAACGGGTAGTAAGACGCGGTGCTAATAATAATAATAATAATAATAATATTTTTTCCCACACGCGTTTACTATATTTTCAAAGATGTCTACATTTGATTTTAGTAGAGTGTACCGATCACTTTGATGTACACATACTGCAGCACTGGAGAAATATAGCGATCCTTTTCTTTAGAGGACAAATACTGATCCTGATCAAACATTCATAGAGTAGATGAATAAATAATATTTACATGACAAACAAGTGACGCTTTTTTACCCTTACTAAAAGGAAAATTTAGATTTTATTAAAGAAGATAAAAGTATTCTTAGTTTTGATCTTTAAGATAAAGTGGAATACAACGATAGATAAGCTAAGTATTTTTGTAGTTTTTATAATACAAAAGCTTTTTTGGTTGAAATAAATAATATATTTCTTTAGTACGTAGATGCTTTTAGATTAATTTTCTACATTTTTTTTTTACTAATTTAATAGTTCATTAATATCTGTCATAAGCGTTGTGGCACTTTAACATTCAAACTACGTGATGGTCATAACACATATTAAATACTTTTTAGAATAAGATGTGTGGAAATTTTAAATAAAAACTAAAGCAATATTTTATTTATCTCGTACAACATTTGTTTGTTTATATAAACTAAAAAATAGGTACCTTAAATCTCTTTCTCTTACATCCTACCATAAATAGCAAGTAATTTCACTAGATAAAAACATATTTTACTATATTTCTATGGAAATATTTAATCACCATAGTCTTCTCTCACTGAAAGAAAGTGGGCAAGGTGACTGATTCATTGCCCGATCTTTCTGTTAGGTGTGTAACTAATTATTTATTTAGGTATAGAGATATAATGAAAGAATGTCAATAGCAAGGGCGTAGAAAGGGGGGTTTGGGCACCCCCTGAGATTTGATTGACTTAGCTACGCCCTTGGTCAATAGGTAGTAACGGGAGTAGTATCTATACGATGATCTTGGTAGAAAGCCCGTTTTAGAAGGCCTTACTTCAAACTAAAATCCTAATGTATAGTAGTATTTTGGTAGGATAAAAGACCTTCCATAACGGAATTTACAGCAAAATTAGGGTATAGATTCTTAGAGTGGTAGACCACAAGTTTAAGGAATCCGTGTGCGATACCTGAGGTGTTCAAACTACTTATGTTTTGTTCAAATCCCAGTCCGGTGCATTGAGGGTGGTTTTTCCAAACTGGTTTTCTACTATCCCTTCAAGCAAATGCAGTTACATTTGCTTAAAATTCAATCTTCCTCATCCCTAAACCACTATCGTAATTAGTACATATGCGTAAAGCCTGAACAAGTAGTAAGACTCGGTGTTAAAAAAATATATCTTGTGTTGTTTATTTAGTATTAATTACGCGTTATTCATGAATATAAACTCAGGCTTACTACAGAATTGTTAAAAATTAATTCCAAAGACGTTACCTTGTTTTTACACTGACCGTCTCGTGGGAACGCAATATTTGAGGGCTGTGCCGTACGGATGGGGCAAATATTTGAAGGGGTCTCGGCAAACATTGATTGAGCCTGTCATCACAAGCCAGCACGTTTCAATCTTCACGGGGCATTGGTTCATTTCCTAGGTAGGAATGACGTCAATGCGCCAGTGCGAATCTCCTTGGGTTTAACACACCCGCGTACGTTCACTTTTAAGCTTTTGCAAAACTTTTGAGTAGAGATTTTTGATTTGTTGTTCTTTTGAATTCTTATGGTAGATAAACAATTTTTTTTCCCCAGCGTGTTTTGCGTCTTACTGAGAGTATGGTCTAATCTCATGTTTACACTAATGTAGAATAGATGAGGGAGGTAAAATTTAAACAAAGTGTACCTGAATTTGTGGGATATATAGTGGAAAACTATTTAGGGAAAAAAAACCTCAGTACCAAGGCGGAGACTCGAAAATTGACCTCCTAGTCACCAGCAAAACAGGCAAGATGATATTTACACCTTGACCACGTGCCCACATGTGAATCTCAGGTAAATCTAGATCTGGATTAGACATTTCATATCATTTATTAGTATTTATACTAAGTGGTTAGTTTTTAGGTCTGACTTAAACAATTAAAATATATAAATATGCTTCTAAAGTATATTACTTGAGTTTCAATTATGAATTTATCTTTAAAAAATGATAACTCTGATTTATAGTAACTAATGATTTTTAATATGATACAGGCCAACATTATCGCTTGGTTGACCAAGCGAACGAGATCCTGATTTTACTTGACCATTTGGCATTCCATCTTTGTCCGGTTGTTTGCTACGCGATAACTGTCAAATACATGGACTAATTTTAACGAAATTTTGTAGGAACATTCTTTAAACCTAAGCAGAACAACATGGGTACAGGGTCTTTCGGTCTGGTTGTACGTTTAAATATAGCTGCCACTCAAATGATTTTTCGTGTAAGAGTTCATCTCAATAGTTTGATGTAAATGCAGGTTTATTCGTTGATATGTGTTATTTTTTACTAAAAATGTGTACATAATTGGGTTGTTTGATAAGATTTGTTTTAATAAAATGTATCCACTTAATTTTATTTAATTTTCAATTTGTTATTACATACATACATACATACATACATACATACATACATACATACATACATACATACATACATACATACATACATACATACATAACCATGCCGTTCCCTTACGGGGTAGGCAAGAAACTGCATATACTTCAAATAAACAACTCTGTACTTAATCAAACCTCACTAACTTTCTCCACACTTCCCTATCCTTACATGACCCCTTCGCTATCCACACGCCTCTCAATATGCCCAAACCAAAGTAATAAGACGCTTTATTTTCACAATTATCTATAAAATTATACGTTCATTATTAATTTTTAGCGTTTAATGCAAACTAATTCTTCTTGTTTCAGAGGTTATGGCCAGAAAAGTCTGTCTAACAGAAGAATGCGTTAGAACAGGTGAGCTCCTTTTTATTATTAGGTCTATAATTCTGAGTTTATAATGTATACCATCTTATAATGATGTAATATGCTACTAGATAATCTTTGTGGAGGTATGTATGTATGTATGTATGTATGTATGTATGTATGTATGTATGTATGTATGTATGTATGTATGTATATATGTATGTATGTATGTATGTATGTATGTATGTATGTATGTATGTATGTATGTATGTATGTATGTATGTATGTATGTATGTATGTATGTATGTATGTATGTATGTATGTATGTGGATTTATTTTGAATTATATTTTAATATATATCAACACACAGGCTGCAAATTAATGTGATTATGAAACTGCCCTTATCTGTATTGAATATCCAGCTTCCCAATTCGTAGCCAAGCGAGCTAACCACTAACTTGCTCTAGCGGTGACTTCATAGTCCAACGTGTAGCAATATACCGACTTTAACGTTGAAGTGTAAGGGACGCGAGAAAAATCAAATCTTTTTTTGGTCAAAATAAAAAAAAAATATTAATTCATTACAAATATAGAGTTTAATTTGATTCACATGGTAATCTCATAATTTCTTGAATATCTGTCAATGGTGTCCTGGAAATTAATGACAACTTATTATCTTCATTAAAAAATTTTCTCGTCTAATACTACTATCTCATGATAGATATTTAACAAATGTTGATACCACCATGTGAAGAAAATCAAATTCTATGTTTGTAATGAAGCAATATTTTATTTATTTTGACCAAAAACGTTGCTTGCTATCAAAACTGCAAAACGTTGGGCTTTTATCACGTTCTATACATCCCCACATTGAGCGAAAGTTCCCGGACTACCGAAAACTTTCTAAATTTTTCTTGCATAACTTAATTCATTTCGGTACGATATTCCTCCTCCCTTCCCTAGTTGGTCTCCCTCGTAACAAAGTACCACCCGAGAGAAGCACTTCATTAACAACCCACCCCCACTAAATTACCAGGGTGGTAGGAAGGCGAGAGAGCTAGCCCCTGATTACCAGGGTCTCGAACCCAAGGTCTCTTCGCTCTTATCATTATCGTACCTTGTTGCTCGTAATCTACCTTGAGTGCCTATTCCTTCTACCCTTTCTAATTAATTTCCTTCTCGGAAGGGGATGAGGGTGTCAACGGTAAGGTTATAAAATCGTGCCAGTCTAAAAGTGCACAGCACTCAACGCTTCCACTTTCACAATTTCATCAAATAGCAATTTAGGGACTTAAATGAATGAGAAACTAAGTAAATTTGTAGCAAAGCAGAATTTCTTTTTTAAGAAAGTTTTGGTAAGACAACTTGTTGAGATCAAATATTGGACTAAAATGTTGTGAGAGTCCTATATTTTTTTAATATATGTTTACTTTCCTTAGATATAAACTAAATATTCCCCTTTTGACTTAACATATTAAGTAAATATACTAATATGCAAACAGTGAAATAGATATTTTTTAATAAAGTTTCAGGTGCTATAACTTAATTTCTGATATAATAAAAAATCCTTAGTCAATATAATCATATAATGAGCACATGACAAAATTAGGGAATTTAAAAACAAGGTGCTTGGGAAAATATTTGGTACAAAAAGAAATGAGAATACTGGGGAATGGAGGCTCTTACATAACGATGAGTTGCATACCCTGTAATCATCACAATACATTGTTAGGATAGTCAAGTCTCATAAATTACTGTGGGAAGGATATGCATCGTGAATGGGAGAATCTAGAACCTTGTTCAGGGTATTTACTGGCACACCCAATGGGAAGAGACCATTGGGAAGACATAGACGTAGATGGGAGGATAACATTAGAATGGACCTGAGAAAGAAATAGGGTGTAATGAGGTGAACTGTATATAACTAGCTCAAGATAGGGATTGGTGGAGTACTTTATAGTTCAGCAATGAACAACAATGAAGTAAGTAACATATATTAATAAAAGTCTAATGGTGTCTGTGTATATATATATAAAATTCTCAATGAGGGAGAATGCTTAAATTTGGTGAGATTATAGAGGAACCACCCAAGAAGTACGCACATTTTTCAAACTTAAAAACTGGTAAGAAATAAAATAAAATAAATAAAAATTAAAATGTGATTTATTTAATAATTTTAATTCGTCGACTTGTTATTTGCATTTCAAAAGCAAAGAGAAACTAAATAATAAATTATAATCAAAAATCCAAGGATAGCAATACAAAGTATCAAATGGCATGACCTAAATAAAACTAATGTTCGACTGCTGGTTTATGTGGTTATAATACTAAACAAGGTCTATGCACTGGAATCCGCCGAGTAGTGATATTTTTTTTTTTTTTTCAAATTTAATCTACGAAACAGTCTAAAAGGGTTCGTCTCAAGGGAATGTGTGTTCCATACCCCCCAAAAAATCTATTTGGCTCCTATAGACCGTGACATCACCTTTATTTTGAGACGGAGGGAGTTGCCAATTATTATTATTATTATTATTATTATTATTATTATTATTATTATTAGCAATGCGTCTTACTACCCTTCAGGTTATACTCACTTAAGCTAATGTGTAATGGTAGGGTGATTGGGAGATGAAATGGAGGACCTACAATTTAACGTGGAATCCGAACCACGGTGGTGGCCTGGCTCCCAATTACACTAGTGTTCTCAATGACTATTAAGTGACAAGTTCAAACCTTGGCTAGTATTTGTATTTATATGCCCAATAAAGTTTTCAGCGATGACCAATTAATTGTGCGTGTCCTTTTTTCAGATGAAGCTCAACATACGTATGGGTTAAAGTGGTTGAAGGATCAAATCAGGGGACACTGATACAAAAAAAAACATACAGTATTTACAAAAAACTTAGTAAAATAAAGAGATTTTGTAATTTATTTAATAAAAATAAATTTTATTTAGTTAATTCGCACTTTAGCCATTCTTTTACACTAATATTATAAAGAGAAAAGATTTTTTTTTTTGTAATGAATAAACTCAAAAATTACTGGACCGATTTTAAAAATTCTTTCACCAATATAAAGCTACATTATCAGCGAGTAGCATAGGCTATATTTTATTTTGAAAATTTAATTTATTCCTTATAAAAATGTCGATAGTTACTCATATTTTATGGTAGAGTCTATGATGATTCTTTAATATGTGTGATGAAAATAATATTACGGGGGGGGGTTTAGTATTTAATATAATTAAGTGACAGAAATATGCTTTTAGAACAAGATAGCCCAAATTAACAAAACCCAAACTTTCAAACATTTACAAATTGAAGGTTCTGTTTTGTTAGGTTGGGTAGTATTTATATATCAGCTGGTGGTGTTATTATAAAGAGTTATATTTCGTTTACTTACAGCATCCTCCCTCTTAGCGGCAATGGACCGGGCAGCAAACCCGTGTACAGACTTTTTCCAGTTTGCGTGCGGGACGTGGAACAAGAAACACGTGATACCTGAAGATCGCAGCAGCATCAGCACCTTCGAGGTACTGGCCGACCAGCTGCAGGTCATCCTGAAAGGTCAGTTTGTCGTCTTATTCTAGATAAGGATTAAAATAGGAAGAACCTTTGAGAAAATGCAAACATATTTATTCTTTTATTCGATATTGATAAAATTTTACAATTTTTTTTTATTGCTACATGTTCAGTTTATAGGGATATTATGATAATTACTCTAATGTGGTAGGAATGAGGGAGGAAGTATTTTAGATGTAATAATAATATTACGCGTCTGAGCTACATCAATCGTAGCCCATTAGCGTAAACATTAGTCAGTACTAATGTACCGTTGCCCAAAGAACGCGTACTAATCGTACATCCTTTCCTTAGAGGCTCTTTCCATGTCCCGATGAAATGAGATGATGGCGATAGTATGAGGGTTTAAATACATTAAATAATGAGGGAATGAAGCCGGCATGAAGTTTATTATACCGTATGTTTAATAGATAATTATATTAAATGCGATGGGAATCTAATGCCCCAATCCACAAAATTACCTGGATGACCTGACGGTCTAGGGGTAAGGTGCCAGACCTCTGTGCTGGGGGTCCGGGGTTCAATCCTCGGTCCCGGCACAGATTTATCTGATTACCAAACCCTTCCTTCACCTCTGACAAGACGTGTATTAATCACAACTTGTGAATGTGTGGAACGCTAGGCCTCCACCGTGGTTCGTATTCCACGTTAAACTGTAGGTCCTCCATTTCATTTCACAATCACCCTACCATTACACATTAGCGTAAGTGCGTATAGCCCGAACGGGTAGTAAGACGTGGTTATAATAATAACACAACATTACCGGTGTAGGTATTAGTTAGAACATATATTTATTAAAGTGTTTTATTACCAGTTCAGATTATACTCATATGTACTAATTACAAGAATGTGTTAGGGGTGTTAAAGGTCAAATCTAGAAGAAATGTACCCACATTTGCGTGGATGGAGAGTGGAAAACCCGATCAGGATTTGTAACCTCGAGCTCGCTGTGATCAGCAGTCCACTCGGCTTCCGAAACAACTTATGATATGAATGAACTTAGATATGAATTATCTCTGAATCGGTAGTTACACGGACTAAGGCATTAGTTTCGTCTGGTCTAGTTTTCCAGTGGCACAGAAGCCGCAAGAAAACGGGACGTTCCAGTTTAGAATTCCCATCCGACTTCAATTTGGAGTGGTTTCTCTTATAATATTTACTGTAATTTTCCCCATTCCCCATATTGTCTCCTAATGCTCATACGGACATATTTCCCCTCAAATCCTCTTAGACTAAACATTAATAACAATCATGTGAAATTTTTTGATCAACTACATGATTATCTAAGGGTCAAAATTTCAATCCCCGGTGTAATTAGAAACTTTATTACTGCGAAGTGAAAGTGTTCTTTTACCTTTCTTTAAGTGGTAAACCAATGGTCTAGCCTCTATTTGTTGTATTTTCCATAAAAACAGTAATAATAAACCAACTAATAAAAGTGCATAGTTATGTCAGAAAAATGATAAAAGTGACTATGATATATATATATATATATATATATATATTAGTAAAAAAATATTATCTCTCCATCCGACTGGGATTCAAACAGCGATGTATGTGTCAGATTCCAAACAGACTAGATGATATTGACGATTCTGTGATTTTTACTTTCTCACTATCTTACAGGCAGAGAAAGTATTGTGATCGTAAAAAAAATTGAACTAGAGATTTTGATGATTCTCAACGTTTCTTGAACCCCCGAATCCGAAAAAGTGGATTTTAAATTTCCGTCTGTCTGTACCTCCAACTAGAACCTAAACTGTTTTACCGATCGGGCTAAAACTTGGTACCTAGGGTTTTCGTAGGGTTGCCCCGAGGGTTTTTTGGAATGGGACAGTTAACCCTAAAATTTAGGGTAGCTTACTAAAGGGTAAAAAGAGAAAAAATCAATTTACTCAAAATCGGCTCTAACTATTTTAATTGAATTCCATTTTAAAACATTTATAAATATTCCAAACAAAATTGCTACTCTCAATACTTCGGCAAAATGACTTTAAGTGTTCCGGTCAGATGCGTAAATTATCATTTTTTTAAATCATATCTCCGAAATTATTTGAGATATGAAATTCTCATTGCAAATATGTAAGTCTATTTATAATAGAAATATTTTATTCAAAACCTATTTTTATAAAACCAAAAACTTTCAATCTATCTACTAAATATATACATATTTTAACTTTTCGAACACTAAAGGTAAAATATTGCGACCGTAAAAAAAATATAGCCCAAAATGTTGATGGATGTCAACGTCTCATGAACCCCCGAACGCTAAAAAGTGGTTTTTGCAATGACATCTGTCTGTGTGTTTGTTTAACCCTAAAATTAAGAGTAGTTTAGTAAAAAAGCGAAAAGAGAAATATCAATTTTCTCAAAATCGGCTATAATGGTTTTAATTAAAATTCGTATCTAGGCGTTGATTAAAATTATAGATCAAATGGCTATTTTCATTTTACCATGAAAATGACTTTTAGGGTACCTTGCAGAAGTAGAAACTTCCGTATCTCCACAAAGATTTGAGATACTAAATAGCTTACCATTGCAAGATTGTAGTACTATTAAAGATTAAAAAACTTTTATATGAAATATGTTTTAAAAAAACCAACAGTTTCCGAGATATTGGCAAATATATTAATACAATTCTGTGAGCTTTAGTTGTAAAGAGACACTACTTAGATTTTAACGCAATAATTCTCCAATGCTATGGAGTAATAAATATAAGCAAGTCTCTAAAAGTTTATGTAGTTTTTCCTTAAACCTCTTAGGAGAAATGTTTGTACATTAATGGTCTATATCTATTTTAGACTCAATAGCCAATATTTACATTTTTTACTGCTCAAAATTTGTAAATGAGCAATTTAATAGCAATTTGATGACATGAAGGTGTGCAACACCTAATAAAATGTTGACAATTTTAACCGGAAGTCGAAATTTTAATACGAAGTGTTGGCCCTTGTGGACCCAAAATTGATCTTTTTTATCGGTCCAAACATACAAATAAGGACATTAATTCTTTAAAAATAAAATTATATAATTTTAAACTGGGACTCAGAAAATGTTTTTCATAAGTATAGTGCAATTTATGCTTGTGTTTGCTAGTGTATATCATTTCGTTTCACATATATTACAAATTCATCTTGTATTAATATTACTATTATTATTGTTAATAAATTATTGAAGTGAGTCATTAGTACACATTTAAATTATATTCTCAGCGGACATCTTAACACATTTCTTATTTTGTGAAAATAAATTAACAAATCTTGGCATCCCCTGGTCACAGAATGACACTGTGTGGTTTCGTTTGCCCTCATAAATAAAACATTTCTGCGAGCCCTCCCTACTTGTTTTACTAACAAAGGTCTCAAACTAACCGTGCCGGGTGTAAGTTATATTAGCAACCACCACTAGACTGCGTGATTTCAAGCCATTTGCATCAATAAGTAGACAGAATGAATATACGTTGAGTTGCGAAGGAATCTTGGACATAATGTTTTTGCAGTATTTATAAAAGAAAAATATGACAATGAAGTCGAGGCTCAAATCCCGGTAGGGTTGACTGAGGTTGGTTTTTCATAAATGTTTTCCCCTTATCCATCCACACGAGTTCGCCAATTCTTCCTACCTCGTCCTTACTATATTTAAGGGATTTATCAAATATGCGTATAACCTGAACATATTGAGAAGTGGTGATAAAAAAAACATGATATACTGTATAACATCACATCTATGCAGATGACCTTTTTCATCCTCATTCGATGACTTTTTTTTATTCTAAAGTAGATTGTAATAGCGTGTAGACCTAAACTTTTATTTTTATAGAACTTTGTCTTTTCGGATTATACGCTTATGTACTAATTACAATATGGGCCAGTTTCATAGTCAAATTTAGTACGCCTCAAGTGCGGCGCTACACTAAGTACATGACGACACCTACCTAAACCAGAATTCGGCCCATTTCATTCGAGTTTAGGTAGGTGTCGTCTTGTATTTAGTGTAGCGCCGCACTTGAGGCGTACTAAATTTGACTATGAAAGTGGCCCTATTTTCTACATGATTAAGAAGGCTTTAATTTAAGGGAAGTGCGCCCGCATTTGTGTGGAGGGAGAGTGGGAAAACATTTAAGAAAACCACACTCGGTGCACCCGATGTTCAGGTTATATGCATAAAAGATCATTTCTCTAATTAGGTAAATAAAAGGAAGGAAGTATTTAGAGGTAATCTGCGTGGGACGAAAATATATGATAAAAACTGCCCTCGGTAGACTCAACCGAGATTCCAACCCCAATATTCTCGTCTTCAGCAGGCTAGTCTAACTCAAGAGTGACGCCTTAGACCAGTCAGTCAATATATAGTAAACCTACTAGATTTACTTTCACATACCCTTCCTTCATCTCTGACAAGACATCTTGTGATTGTGGGGAATGCCAGGCCTCCACCGTGGTTCGGATTCCACGTTAAACTGCAGGTCCTTCATTTCATCTCACAATCACTCTATCATTACACATTAGCGTAAGTGCGTATAACCCGAACGGGTAGTAAGACGCGGTGCTACTACTACTAATAATAATACTTTCACATATTCATACGTCAAGCTATGTGATTTGCATTTATCACTTTTTATAGATATTGACACCCAATGCCCCTGGCCCTGGTTCAAACCCATTTGGGTTGGGTGTATCTTTTTTTTAGCAATAAAAATCCGTAGCACAATCTCCTCCGAAGGGGAAGTAAAGCCATCTGTCTCATGTCGATGGTGGCTTGTGAAAGAACCCTGAAAGTTATGTGAAAATATCTTTCCCACCAAAATTGGTAGGCCCTTTCGTTCTCGCTCTTAGAAATAATCGTGTGCTGATATAATCAGTTTATTCAGAAAGTGCACGTTAAATGCCTTAAATAAATATAAAACTGTATGTATATATATATATATATATATAAACAATAGCTACTAATTTAATGTCCGCGAGCGTGTGTAGCAAAAAAAATTGACTTGAGAATATAAGTGAAGTGAGATATTTGTGGTTATTTCAGGAGTTTTGGAGGAGCCCGTCAATGAACAGGACAACGCGGCCACCCAGAAGGCCAAGCTCTTCTACAACTCCTGCATGAACATACGTGAGAAGACTCATCACTTTACATTTCATTTTCAGTGGGATTTAATAATATTATAGTTAATAATAATAATAATGGCATGTCTGGACTATATCACTCTGTGGCTCAGTATGTGGAGAAATTATCCAGTAATCGTGTACCTTTGCCCAGGAGATGCCCGAACGTACCATTCATACCTTATTATTTGTGGAGTTTCTTTCCATGTCCTGACGAGGTGAGGGTTTGACGATAGTTAATATGAGGGTGTGGAGACAGCGAAGATCTTAATATAACTTAGGCCTGATCAACCGAACCCTGGTAACCATGGGGATTATTCTCATTTCGAAGGAATTGAACCAGGGAATTATAGTTCAGCAGTCAGGTGCTTCTGAACAGTAGACTATGAGGTCAGGTTAATGCGATTTAATGAGTTTTTAATAATATATATCTTACGTTATACAGGATATCCTAAAAGTCACTGTGCACTGATTGTACTGATTGTAGTAACCCAAAAATACAGTTACACCTACCATAGCGCACGCAAAGTGGGGAGAGGGAAATATTAAGGTTACGTCCGGTAATATTTTTCTGCAGCTGTCACTATTGATAAATATTGTCAATACTTATCAATTACACTATTAAAATGTTAAAATGTGTTTAATATCGACCATAAAAAAGGTTGGTATTTTATAAATGTACCTTCCTATAAAAAGTGGACTGTATATGTTTGTAATATCTTAACAAGAACATTTTTATCAAAAAATCATCAATTTAAATTGGCCAATATTGAGATCAAATAAAAAAAAAACTTGTAAGAAAATTTCACAATCAGTGTACTGGGCCTAGATTAAAATCTATGTTTCTTTATTTCATCTCTTGTCTTCCAAAGGTAACGAAACAGAGTAGTAAGGATTCAAAATTTGTAGCAAGGGCGGGACTAAGCGATAATGACTTTCCATTTGAATTGATCTCTTTCAAGACTGAGAGCAACCATTAATCATAATCTTTATTGTTTATAATTGGCGTTGTCTTAAAGAAATTTTGTTTTAAAAAAAACTTTGGAACAAGTGCTATAATAAATTATTCAAGAGCCAACAGGACATTGTTTAGTTTCGTGTCTCAAGCCTAACTTCAACTTATAGTGCGTTAAAAAATAATAATCCGTCACTCTGCCAGGCACGAGTACCAACTGGAGCAGAGATGTGTAAACTTATTTACAGGAAGGGCAAATAAAAATAATAAAATAGGGTGATGGCCCCAAAAAAAAGTTTAGTAAATTTTTCTTCAAAATAAATTTTAAGAAATAAACACACATAATAGATTGACATGAATCGGTTTAAATACATTGATAATGTAAAATCACTATGAGTACATCAGCGGCTTGGTGTGTTTTTAAGTTCACTCAAAATATTTATATGATGGGGTGTGAGAGGAGTGAAACTGTGAGGAGGTGAGTATTAAGAGAGAAAGACAAATGATCATCAATAAGTCGGTTCCGAATATCACTTTTCCTAAGTTTCATGGTTAAGAACACTTGTTCGTATCAATATAAGAAAGCAAACAATTATATATATTTTGTCAAATTTGCAAATGTTAGTTTTGGCATGGTTTTATAAAAATACAGTTTTGTTGTATTTAAAAGAGTTCGCTTTACAAAGCAACACATTTAAATTATTTATCTCCCGGGCTGGATTGAACACGCCGACGGGACGTAGTTTGTCCATCCCTGAACTAGAGTTTCCATCCATCCAGTAATTAAGGGTGCTGCCTATGTAGTTACGATAGTACCAATCAGATGATGAGCTACTGGTAAGATATTAATAAAACTGATGATATTAAGGGAGAGAGGGGAAAGAGTACGCATGTCAAATTTCAGCAGTTGGCTGCTCTGAGAGAGAAAAGGTTAATGTGTCGTAATTGCTATTGGAGCAAGCGCCAAAGATAACCGAGTGTATTTTGTTTCACCAAATTCCTGTTTAATTGACAGGTAAGAAACGCTTTTTATTACTTTAGAATGTAATTTTTCAAGTTATAAACTTAAGAGATACAATAGAAATAATAACATTTATCGGATACATTTTTGTATGAAAACAATTATATAGTTATAACGTAAAACACAGTTTGGCAACACAGACTTAGTCCATAAGGTGCTGCTAAATAACATAGATCACGTAAACTAAGATAGTAGAGGGCAAGTGTGCGTCTCTCTTTCAGCAGAGCTAGTCTGTATAAATAATTCCATTGCCCTTCTCTCATTGCCACCTCATGTCAGTCACATGTTACAGCACCTTGACAAGGGTTTCTTTGCTCCTTTAAAATCTGCTTATGCAACTGAAGTATAAAAATACATGGTTACTAATCCAGGACAAGTGATAATTCAGATGCAAGTCGCTGGACTATTCCAAGCAGCATACACCAAAGTGCCCAGTATTAAAAAAAACAGAACGTGCCTTTTTATTAACAGGTATCTGCCCTTATAATCCTGAAATTCATTCAGCAGAAGATTATGCCCCATCAGAAGTGATTTTCAAAAACGTTGAGAAAACCAACAAAACTGGACGACCTGAATAAATAAGTGATAGAAGGACTTTATAGTGCAGCAAATGATCTCCAGCCTGCAGCACTAATAATCCATTCAACAATCGCAACCAAAACACCATGTTCGTCATCAAATGCTAGCCCTGTATCACCTGGATCAACTAATACAAATCCAAAGGTCAATATAATGGTGATTCATCCATTACCAAACGTTCTACATGAAAAAAAAAACGCAAACCAACACAAAAATAAGATATTTTGTCATCATCTCCATGCAAAGTACTTTGCAGGGGGAGGGGGGGGCGGGTGGAAGACTAAAAAAAATAGAAAACTTTCAGGAATAAAAAAGAATAGTCAAAAATAAATTACTTAACTTATTGAGAGTATCAATATCCAAGGATCAGGATCCACTGCCCCGAAAGGACACTCATGTTATTGACGATACTTAGGAAGAAACCTTTTGTGCAGATTGTGGAGAGTCATATGAAGAGGATCGGGTACAATGTGGAACGTGTGGATCCTGGTTCAGATTTTGAGGGTCAAGGCTCATTCACGTGCAACTATTGTTAGTGCGTACTTATGGATGACGTATTGAATACTCTAGGACGACTGTGTGGATAAGAGTTCGCATTTGCACATTTTTGTTTTACAATCATATCTCATTTTGAGATTTAAAAAAATATTTTGCTCGTTTATTATTAATCTATATATTGTATTGAAAACACACATGTGAATTATAGTTATAAAATGATAGAATATGTTTTATGTCCTTTACAAAGTTATGTGCGTACTCTTTCGCCCCGTTCCCTTACATGAGTTTGGTGCATGCTGAAATTAAGACACAGCTTTTTTTATGGCCCTAAACATAATTTATAGACTTGTGAAAATAGCTTAAATGTTGAACCTTTCTATTCTATAAAGCCCAAAAATACACATATTTTGGTGGATCATTAAGACCAAAATGCCCGGGCAACGAAACCTTACTGGTAATGGCTCTTTGAGAATCGAATGATATAATTTATCTAAGGGTCACAACAAAAATAGTTTTGCCATTTGTATTTTACTCCTTCTCTGGGCGTTCTACTGCCAGACACCTCCAACCAGTAACGTTATAAACCCACTTGGTTCTTGGTGTTTATGGATTATTGCTGCTCGACTATTCTAGCACCTTAAATTGGGAGCGTAAGGAACGCAATTTAAGGGCGCCATGTTTGCAGTTTCTTATATTAAAACATTATTTTTTCTGAAATAAATTAAATATTGCTCCAGTATAAATATAGAGTTTGATTTTCTTTACATGGTGATATCAACAGTTGTTGAACATCTACCATGATCACAGCAGGATTAGATGACAATAATTTTAAATTAAAAGAAACAGTTGTCATTAAATTCCACGACACCCTTTACAAATATTCATTAATTGATATCACCATGTGAAGAAAATTAAACTCTACGTTTGTACAGGAGAATTAGTTGATTTTTTTTTTTAAAGTTATATACAAAAACTTCAAAAATAACTGCCCTTAACTCGATTGTCCTACGCTTTCACCTTAAGGTGACTGTCCCGTATAACATGTCGTTGTACCCCCTATCCAGAGGAATGTTTTTAGGGGGACTCGAAATGTCTCGTATTTTAACAACAATTCTAGTTAGATTTTTATATTTTTTTTCCGTTTTATAGTTTAGACAATTTTTACCTTCTTTTAATTCGTAACAATGTGTTTGGCAAATATATAGCATTTACTTTCTTTGAACCTTATCCTTCCCCCCCATCCAATTTGTATAAAAACAACTTCCAAGTAGCTTCTGAAGGCTTCCAATGTTAAGTTTTCGCGTCTAGATGAAGGATTAAAAATCTTGAATTTTAAGTTTTATAATCTAAAAAAAAATTTGAGATGGTGAAATTAGCTCATTTTCAACTTCGGTTAGTACGAAATGTCACAGTTTTAAGATAAAAGTAAATATTTAGAAATATAGATACATCTTTCCTAAACAGATAAATTCATTTTTAACAAAGACACAAAATACCTTTATAAGATAGACTCTAGTTTTTTTATAGTTGTCAACACGTCATACTTCCCGTTCGGGCTATACTTACAGGTACTGATTATGCTTATGTGTTATGGATGAGGAACGGAGAGGAAGAGTCGAACACTATTTAGTAAAAGCAATAAGGAAATCCTACCAGGATTTAAACCATAAACTCCTCGTCATTGGCAGTCTAGCTGATTGCGAAGTTGACACCTTAGACCCTTTAACCACCGCAGTGGGTTTTATTATAGTTTAAAACGGTTTTAATGATTTTGGAAGCTTCGAATTTTTCATTCCCATAAGAAACACTGCCGTGAGAGGTACAAATCCATTCAAGTAGGTGGTGCCCTTAAACATCTGTGGTGATATCTCATATCAGCACTAATATGTAAGCTACAAGGATCTCGTTTTATTTTGGTGAAAGGTTGCAACTCTAGTATCACCCAGTGACGTGTCACACACCCTTTCTCCCAGCCGCACGCGATATTTGTCCGCAGTATAAATTACTGTGCAACGGATACAGTAACTACTTACTCTCCGTTTCTTCATCCTGCTCCCGGTAGTTCGCATATTGACCTTTATAAGCCAGGGATTAGGAAGATAGAAGTTAAAAGACACCCTTTCTTTACTTAGATTTAGAGAAGACACACATTTTTGTTTAAATAAAAAATCTTACCACACCTAGTAGGGATTCGATCCTAAAAATTCCGTTTCTCGGTGAACCTAGACCAGACGGTACTGACACCTTTGTCCCCGTGTCCACCTGCTCCCAAAGCTGTTTGGATTTAGTCTTTAATCATCTTTTTCTCTTCGAAGTATTTTACAAATTTCGAGAGATTTTTTTTTCTTTCCTTTTCAATCATTTACCCATTTATTCATTAAAGGCAATTTTTTTTCGTTCATCTCACTTTTATCTTTAATTATCTTAGTCTCTATTTAAGTGATAATTTAGTGTTTCTTAGTCATTCTCACTCAATCACGCTTTAGATTTTCTGTCTTACCTCTCCCTCCGCTTTATCTTTAATTAGTTTTATGTTTTGTTCGTGTTTATGATACTAATCAACACTTTTTGTCGTCACGTCATCAAAACCTAACAATAATAATAGTTAAATGTTCGCAAATTCTAATATCTCACCAAAAACCCGCCCCTCGTTTCATATGCTCCAAAATATCCTAGCAATGAGATTGAGACGTAGCTCGGTCGAGGGAAAGAGGGGTCAGGGGGTGGGTGGGTAGTCGTGACGTAAGAGGTCGGGGTGTAAATCAGATGTAAGATAATCTAATACAATCAGCAACGCCGGGGGAATCAAAGGATGTCGTCACTTATCGGAACTAGACTCGTATTGGAGGGTTCGTGCGGGAGTTCTCAAGTTGACGGGTCGGTCGGGTGGGAGGTGTAGGGGTCACGCGATTTAAAGACCCCCTCCACTTCACCTCTTGAGGACACTTCTAGCAAGGACACGACGTGAGGGCTCCAATTTAATGATTATTTTTTACCAACTTTTTTTTGCCGGGCAGTTAACACTCCTGGGATCGTCAATGGCTGGTCGAGTAGATAATCTGCCTCTACGTCTTACTACCCACCCGGGCTATTCGATTTTAAATACACTAGTAGTGCAGGGATAAGGAAGATAAAATTAAGAGGAAATGTACCTTAATTTGCGTGGAGAGAATGGGGGCAAACCGTATAGGAAAAAAACACCGTTAGTACATCTGTTCAAGATTCGAACCCAGACCACTCTATTACCAGTGAATCAGACTATATGACTCCTAAAAATATAAGTGAAGAATGAAACCGGGCAAAGGACAACTCCTGGATATCTAAGTGGTGAGAGAATTGGTATACTAATTCAAAGGTCTCGGGTTCGACTCCCTCGCCCAGGTATAATTTTTCAATTTAAAGGATAAGACTTGGTGAGCTTGACATTTAATTGGCGTGCACACCAGTACTGGTTCACTGAAACTAGAGAGAATAAGCTGTTTGAGTAATGTAGAAATCCATGCTATCACAGAAATTTGTGTCAACCCCAATCTTCTTTTGCATCCCCCCACCCCTTATCGTTTTATTTGTGGATAGGATCGCTCGAAAACCATATATCTTATGAATGAATGTATTTGCACACGTTACAAAGGACTACTTGAACTGAAAATGGAGGGAAAGATCGGTTGACAGCCGTATCGCTTGTGTGTCACCTAAAGAATGACAACAACCGAACCTCCAAACAATGTCAGATCAATCACATTGTCAAACCGGTTGCTTCAATATCGCCTCATGAATGGGCGCCTTAAGAATAATAATGAACAGTTATGGGATTGTTTGGACTCAAAAGGTGACCAACATTATTATTTAACAGGATATGTTCAAAATTAAGAATACACAGACTCAAAAAAAATCCAACACCTCAGCTCAGTCAGTAGAGTGCTTGTGTACTGATATAAGAGTCCCGGTTTCGATTCCCGGCATGGCAGAAAAATTAATCATTGAAGAAATGTGTGTTTAACCTTTCACAGTGATGAATTAACGGCCGGGGAGTGGATGTTGTGCCTCTCCTAGTCTTACTGTAAGTTAGATTATAGGGCAAATGAAGCTACGACAGGCCCAAGCCGGTTGCGGGAAATACATGGGTTGAATAATAAACCGCAACAGCTGGAAATAGTAATGGATATAGAGTAAAGATACAGAGAAGCATTGTTGCAGCTAGGAATTATTAGAGGTAATAGGACACCCGCCTGACTTACGTTTACAATATACGAACAACAAGAGTACTAATAGTATGTATGACCCACTTTGGTGGCCACATGATCTAAGGCGCTATTCTTGCAGTAGGCTAGACTGCCGATGACGGGGAGATTGAGGTTAAAATCTCGTTCGGGTGTACCAAATGTTGGTTTTTCAAAAATGATTTTCCACTATCCCTCTGAACAAAATCGGGGACACTTTACCTAAATTAAACCTTCTTTATTATCCCTAAAACTATAAACGATATAAGTACATAAGCGTATAATCCAAATGGGTAGTAATACATGGTGTTAAATAAAAGTATATAACAATTTTTTTATTAGTATTATTAGAACTAAGCTCTGTACTTAACCTGTAATTTCGCAATAAACTGGACTGCCGGTGACGGGGAGATCGAGGCTCGATTCTCAGTCGGGTGAACTGAGAATGGTTTTTCTTAAACAATTTTTTACTCTCCCTTCACGTAAATTCTGCTACACTTATTCCAAACTCTCCCTTCATTATCCAGAATACACTATCGTAATTAGTGCATATATGTTATAGCCGTACGGGCAGAAAGACGCAATAATAAAATCAAACAAAATTAGCGCGAACTTTTCTTCCTTCCCATACTGATATTAACAGCACACGATTTACAAGAAAACGTAATATACAATACGGCGGGTATCCTGACCAAAAATTTACCGTCGATAAATGTTATACTATGCTGTGAATCGAAACTGGGACTCTTAGATCGATAGAAAAACAAAATGAAGTGAGTTAATTTTGAGGAACCTAAGTTTTATATTTATGTCGCACCATCAACCCGATCCGTATTACTTTTGTTTTCACTGCATGTTTGTTGTTGTTGCGTTAATGTGTAATTGTAGGGTGATTGTGAGATGAAATGAAGGACCTACAGTTTAACGTGGAATCCGAACCACGGCGGAAGCCTGGCATTCCACACATTCGCAAGTTGTGATTAATACACGTCTTGTCAGAGGTGAAGGAAAGGTTTGGCAATCAGGTAAATCTGTGCCGGAACCAAGGATTGAATCTCAGACCCCCAGTACAGAAACCCTACACCTTACTACCTCTAGACCACCAGGTCACCTTCACTGTATGAAATGGATCAAAACAAAGTGCTCAAATCGACTGTGCAAACATAGGTCACAAAAAACAAACAAGGAAGCCCTTCTGTATATTTGTATTATATTTCAAAGCTTGTTAGCGGATACCCAAGGGATATTTTTTACACGTTACCAATCTAAGATAGTATCTATTTCATACACCAGCTTGAATTTAAAATGCTCGAGTCAAAACATTAATTTGTCACTTGTTTGGCAATCGTTACTCCCGACATTTTTAAATACAACTAAATCGAAGAAAACCTACATATGCTTTTCCTATTGCAAATTTATGTTAATTTTACACATCCGGACCTCTAATATCTTAAACCCGGAAAATCCTAAACGGTTAACCACATATTTGTTTATGTATTTTTGTTTTTGTAAATTAACTGCCAAATAAAGTTTTACCTTAGTAAACAAATCGAAAAAAAGAGTCAAAAGAAAATTTCACCATTTTTTTAAAGTAGAAATGAAATTTAATTTTGTTGTTTATTTAACTTTGTTAAATTAACTAAATAACCGTTTATTTAAATACTGTATGCACATACTTATTTACAAAAAATACTTTTCCGTAATTATGGATGTTATATTATTTGTATATTTTTTAATTTACCTTTTAATTCTTCAGAGAGGTATTAATTTCATATCTGAAAATGTTCTTATCCAAAATGAGATCAACAGCCTTTATTTTGGTATTCATCAGAGGTTTTACTGTAGTGCTTTTTTTTTAAATATAGGTTTTCATCTAAAGCTAAAATTATTTTTAAACTTAAGTTAATATATAAATAAATTCATTAAAATCAAATTAAACCAATTTCGTTTAAAAAACATATATATGTTTTTCAAATTAACGCAAGTTGTTTAAAACTCCCTATTCTTGTAGCCACGAGATATTTTATATTAAGTCTAACTAACGTGTTTATGTTTTATAACACCAAACTTTCTCAAAATTGTTCATTATTTTGAAATATAGATTAAAAATATATGACCTAAAGAATAACTCAAAATTTAAGCTGGGAGGTGCCTGTGTGGGTATCAATGAGATTCAAATTTGTTTGAAAACCGTCGAGGAGCTCAAAAGTAACTTAGGGTAGGGTAGGGGGGCATATGGACAAAGTTAGGCATGATTATCACACCAGTCTTAATTTAAGCCTACTGCTCTTCCGGAAAAAGTATTTAATAAAATCGTCTGTGGTTCCTAAAATTAATTTCAACTACGCGTACATTGTTATATTTCAGTGCAACCACTCAACGCTTTTTTATTTCGTATTATATTTAGCACCGCGTCTTACTACCCGTTCGGGTTATATGCTTTAAGTACTAATTACACTAATTGATTAGGAATTGGGAAGGTTGAATTATAGGAAGTGAACCCGCATTTGTCTGGAGGGAGAGTGGAAAACCATTTAGGAAAAAAAAACAGTTCACCCGACCGAGATTCGAACCTCGATCTCTCCGTCCTCAGCAGTCGATCTTCAACACAACAAGTGCGTTAGCCTACTACGCGGGTTATTTCGTATTAAAAATAGAGTTGATAAGAAACTGTGCATAATATTTTACTTCAAGCAATTGGTTCAGTTTGAGGTCAATGCACCATGTGTCTTTGGGCGTTCATGGCAATTTTTTCTTAAGCTACTATGTGCCCGTCAAACTTCTTCAAATATGTTTTGAAAGTAACTCGTTCGTACATTTAAAGTCACCTATTCCATCCTGTTACAAATCTCAAAGACACCTTAATTCAAAACGATCGTCGTTACCAAAGATTCAAACAAACTAATTCAAAGGCGGTAGGGGGGG
>CABFVX010001040.1:0-35886 GCA_902151425.1 Timema shepardi | reverse complement strand
GGGGGGGGGGGGAAGGAGCGATGAAAATAAAAATAAACTGTGTCGAGGGAAGTCTTATAGAAGGACATTGTTAGGGGACGCATTGTTGAAAGAGTGGCGAAACTGTTTCGTTACGAGCGAAAACTTTGAATTATGTAAGAGTGTGTGATGGAGATAGGGGAAGGTGGGGTAGTTTCGAACAAAAGATATAACAAAAGGAGTTTAACGCTCGTTCTGGACAACACATGAATAATGTAGTGAATAACAGTGGCAAGAGCAATATAAAGAAGAAACAAATCAAAAAATAGAAAACAAAGAGGAGAAAGTTGAAGTATGACATATTATAGCTACTAAAAAGATAAATCCCACAGAAAAATGTCGATAGAAATATCAAGGTATTTGACGCAAAGAAAATTATTAGTCATAATTTATTTCCTAAGCAATAAAAGAATAGAAAGAGTTGCGTGAACCAAGTAGAAAGTATTGTTATAGAGAAAAATATTTTTACGCCGAAGCTAAGTTAATATAAAAAGATTTTTTTTTAGAGTATTTTTTTCATATTTTTAAAATGTTATTACAGAAAGGAGATAAAAAGTTTTTCTAGCGCGTGGAATTAAAATCAATTATACTTAAACACTCTTTTTCCCTCCTATGTTGAGAATTATTTTTTACCTAACGAGATAATTTCCTCTTTTTCCACCTCCTCTAACCAACTTACTACGTTCCTCAAAAGAAAAACGGCCAAAACGACTTCAAATTTATTAAAGGATCATTCCGAAGAACATATGTTTCAAAGAAACTTTGTGATTCTTATGTTAACGAATGTTCCGTTTATCGAAAGCTAGTATAGTAATTACTAATCAACAAAATATTTTCTGGATTTCCTGTTTATGCTATCAGTAGGGCTAATTAATTGTCAGAGATCAGTAAGAAGTATAAATATAACACTCAGCTTAATTCTTCCCGTATTAATATAGTTTTTCTTTAACTCTACACTAATTTTACGGTGTTGTTGTATTTTTATTTATAGTATATAGTAGTAAAAAATTACAACAAATACATCTGTAGTAACATTTTATTATTTAGGGAGATTTATAAAAATAACACAGTAGAGTTAAAGAAAAATATTAATATATAAGTATTTTCAATTTTTTTAAAAAAATTCATATTATTTAATTATAAAATAAAATAAGCCATTCCATCTTAATCTCTTAAAATAACCTACTATTTTAAAACATACAAAATTAAAATAATAACAAGACATTTCGTGATCTTAAGAGGGAAAACTGGGTGTTTGTGTTAGTGTTAGTGTTAATGTTAGTGAGCTATAAGTGCTTTTAATTCTATTATGGGAGGCTAGAGTTATATCCTGATCCGCTGTAATGGAGGGGGGGGGTAAGGGGAATCTCTTTTGTGATTATCCATCAAAGTCAATTCTAGGTGTTCCTTAAAATTAATTTTACCCTCCCCATCGTGATAAGTAACATAAGGTAAGATTTTGGTAAAAAATAAACTAGACACAAACTTTTTTTGCGGTCAAAATTTTACAATATTACCAGTGTTATTTTATAAGTATTGATATTTTCTATGAAAAGTGAAAGCTGCAGATCACATAAGTCATGACTTTTCTAAATGTCAGTTAAAGTTTTTATTTTTTTATTTAGCACCGCGTATTTACTACCCGTTCGGGCTGTACGCTTAGGTACTAATTACGATGATGGTCTAAGAGTTGGTAAGGTTGAATTTAGAGGAAGTGAACCTGCATTTGGATGGAGGGAGAGTGGAAAACCATTTAGGGAAAACCACCCCCGGTTCACCCGACCGATATTTTAACCTCGATCTTCCTATCCTCGACAGTCTAACTCAACACGAAACTAGCGCGTTAGCTAACTACGCCACCGAGGTGGGTGAATAAAGTTGTTATTATTATGAAAATGGGACTCAAGGATAAGCTCCTTCTGTGTATATGAAAACGTAGGATTTATTATAAATACGGTTGGTTGGTCTTACAGCTTTCTCATAAAAGCTAAGTTGAGCAGAGTTTGTTTGATTTCTGCAGACCAGATCCGCAAGTTGGGTGATAGACCTCTGAGAGAAGTATTGGAGTCATTGGGAGGTTGGCCAGTGACCGTGCGCAACTGGGAGCCCCCTCCCTTCCCCGTGGAGACTCTCCTCGGCCGTCTCAGGGGCGAGTTCAACGAGGGGGTCCTCATCGAGCAGTGGGTGGGGCCCGACGACAAAAACTCGTCCGTGAACATCCTCCAGGTGCGGACAAAGTAAGAGGAAGAGGACCGCCGCCTTTGACCCTCCTTCCTTATGACCTTTCTAAACCCATCTTACAATCAGTCTGTATCAGTTTCACAGTACAGCTCCATCTGCCTTTACTGAGGATTTTAATCTACCTTGCACAGTTCCTAAACCAACCTTACACGATATCACTTCATCCCGCCTTCCATATTGTTGCTTTCGTGTAGCCTTTCTGTACACCTCTTACAGCCGTTTGTAATCCGGTTTACAATATCTCTCTAGGGACTATTCACCTTTACAAATGCTTATAATCTTTCAAACATACTTTCTAAAACAACCTTAAAAGTTATCACTTCATAAACTTTTCAACATCCTTCCTTTATTTTAAAATTTCCTTTCATATTTTTCGTAACCTGGTTACATCAATCTTACAAGACCTATTACTATAGCTTTTAGCTTTTACTATATTTTAAAATAAACTTAAACTTATTTTAATTTATTCATTTATAGTATGAGATATTTTTACTAAGCTTTTAAAACATTCTTAACCTCTCTCCATAAATCGTATAGCCTTCACGTATCCATTTTGCAAGCCTTCTCCATAAATCTTATAGCCTCCTGAAATCATCTTGCAACCTTTCTTTATAAACCCCTCAGCCTAAACGAATCCATGTTGCAACCATTATTCATAAACTTTTACCCACGCCGAATCTATATTTTTTACCTTTCTTCATAAACTTTACATCCTCCATTAATTAATCTTATTACAAGCTCCCTTCATCCCCTTTACAAACTTCTCAAATATATAATAAAGCCTAGCTTAATCTGCTAAAGAGTTTATCTCTAGTCTCTATCCTCAAAACATGTTCCTGCATTTTCTTCCACAGACTACCCGTATACTGCATATAGCGCTCCTTTATCCAAACTTTAAGTTCTCTCCGTCCACCTCAAGACCTCCATGTAACCATCTTGAGACACGAACAAGAAAACGTGACCAGACTGTTTAAAATAAATCGACCGCCGTACGAATGTGTGGGTAATTTTAATTTATAGACTGCTACCACTGGGGGAGCCCTAGACGCAGATGCGGGGATAACATTAGAATCGACCTGAAATAGATAGGATGTAATGAGGTGGACTGGATATAACTAGCTCAAGGTAGGGATAGTTGGTGTGCTTTTGTAGGTGCAGCAATTAACTTTCGAGTTCCTAATGCCATAGAGTAAGTAGGATAAGACTACCTGTTGTATATAATTGTAGAGCTTAAGAGTAATTTTCATAAGAAGAGCCTTTTAGACATTGAAGTTGGGCTTTTTTCAGGAAAATTTGATAACATTAATCTATATTATTGGTTGTAGCGGTGCCGTCATGATCCTTCCCCAACCCTTTCTAGCTGATTGGTCCCGGCGCGGCGAAGTGGTCGGGTGCAGCTTGGTAGTTCGAAAACCTGCCACCACAGCTACGCCGCGCGGGGAGGGTGAAGAGGGTTCGCGACGGCAGCACTACATAGTGTATAAGATCTGTCGAAATCATCACGTCATGATTTGACGAATGAATGTGGGAAAATAAATGTAGTAATTTTTCTGGCCCACAAGAAAATTAGATTGTAGTGGTAGTCTATCGCGCCGGCCATTCCTTGACATGTGTCATTGTTGTCGTATGTGTCTCCAGCTGGACCAGATGCAGTTGGCTCTCCCTAGTAGAGATTACTACCTCAAGGCCAGCTCTGAAGGTGATCTGAAGGCGTACCACAAGTATATGACGGAGGTGGCGCTGCTGCTCGGGGCTAATGCAAGCACCGCGGCCGAGGAACTCAATAAGGTCATACAGTTCGAGAAAGATCTCGCCAATGTGAGTACAAAAAATTATATCTCGATGGAAGCGCGACTTTCATTGTCGGTAACAGTTTGGTATAAAATTTTGTATTTTTTTCACCTGCTTGTGTGGCCGCGTGGTTTAAATCGGTCTTCTACTGGCAGAGTCAGATAGCTACAGTAGCCCCGTGGCTTCTTTGGTGCTGATTGACAGCTCACAGCTGACTTATTACAGTCAACATTTAGGTATATACCTAAAATTTGACCGTCAGAAGTGACAGCTGCTAAACACTTTTTTTTTTTCAGATTATATGGTTTAACGTAGGAATACATAATTTGGTCTGGTAGCTTTTCAAAGCCGTCAGCTGTGAGCTGTCAGTCAGCATTAAAGAAGCCATGGGGCTACTGTAGTCGTTTTCTGAGTTTGGTGCACCGTGTAGGTGCGGTTACTTCAACCCAATGGAGTAATGGGATATTAATTATGATTATGTGGTACCAGTATAATTCTTAAGCTTAACTTAAGCCCAAATAACCAGACTATGGCTACCAAGGGAACAGATACTCTTCGGGGAAAATACCTATGGTACCACTGAGAATCAAATTCGGGATCTTTAGATTAATAGTCAGGAATACTGACTACTAGACCAAGATGCCAGCCGGTATAACGGTAACAACATAACTATGGTGGGATTATGGTAGCAAGGTCCTTTTATAAAGCAAAACTATTTGTTTTGCGGTCAGCATTGATAACATTTTACTATATTATTAGTTATATTTTATATAAATTGACAATATCTATCAAAAGGGATATCTCCAGATCACATGAATTAACGTATAAACGCATGAATATTATTTTAATAGCTTTTATAACTTTAAAAATATGGTGTATCACACTTCCTCCACATAAATTCGAATACGTTTCCTCTAAATTCTTCCTTCCTCATCCATAACCGTTTATTGTGGTTAAATGTAACCATAGTGGTAAGTTAGGCATGATAAAAAACTACTGAACATACTGAAATGCCATTTTGGTCATCAACACATGTGATACGTGATTCATATGATAAAGTTTACTCGTGTGTATTTCAGGCTTCTTTACCCGAAGCGGACCGCCACGACACTAGCGCCATTTACCGCAAGCTGAAGCTGTCTCAGCTGCAAGTAGAGGTTCCTCAGCTGAACTGGCTCGAGTACCTCAACGCCTTCCTGGACGCCGACATAACTGAAGATGAACCCGTGGTCAGCTACGCCATGCCCTACTTTAGCGAGATGGGACGCATCATACAAAGAACGGACAGGCGGTGAGGAAGAACTGGAGAAATTGGCTTCTTTAAAGAAAAAATTCGTGCCTAGGCAAAAATTTGCCCAAATCAACTTTCTTGCTTGTCCAAGTCACAGGGTTTGCGGCAAAGCCCAAAGGTTTTGTCATTGTTGTGCAAATCTATGGTATAATACCTGATTCAGTGGCCACATGGTCTAAGGCGTCACTCTCACAATAGGATAGACTGTCAATGATGAGGAGATTGTTCGATCCTGGTTGGGTGTACTGAAGGTGGTTTTTACCTAAATGATTTTAGACTCTCCCACCATGCTAATGCGGGTACATTTATTATAAATTCAACTTTTCTAATCCCTAACTCATTTAAAGCAGTGGTTCTTAACCTTTTATTACTTGCGGCCCCCTAAATATCCTAAAATATTTTCGCAGCCCCCTAGTTTTTACTAACACATTAATCATTAAAATTTATTCTAGTATAGGATTTATTCTAAAATAGTGGCTTTCACTGATTATAACAACAAATAAACAAAAAACAGAAATTAACTTACCTAGATGAATTTAATGGGACCTATGGTGTTGAACACTTAACACTAATATGTGTATTCTTGGTTCAATTGTATCACTCGCTGCTATTCGCATGCAGGAAACGATTTGAAGTCGAGTTCGCTGCTTCGATTTAATATTCAACATTGTGGAAAATACCTTTTCACATAATTAAGTAGAAAAAAAGGGCAGCAAATTTTGAATGGTGATGGGAAATAAATAGGGATTAATTGTGCTATCGGTGATTTCTATTATCTGTGATTCCCCACCCCTCCATTACCCCAGAAAATCATGAGTCTACTGTACATAAATGCTTCCAAACATTTACTTCTTTCTTCTAAAAAGTAAAATCTAAGATAATTGATTTCAGTAATAATAATAATAATAATAATATGTAGCACCACGTCTTACTAACCGTTCGGGTTATACGCTATAAGTACTAACTACGCTAATGGATTAGGAATTGAGAAGGTTGACTTAGAGGAAGTGAACCCGCATTTGCGTGGAGGGTAGAGTGGAAAATCATTTAGGAAAAACCACCCCCAGTTCACCCGACCGAGATTCGAACCTCGATCTCCCCGTCCTCAGCAGTCTGGCGCAACACGACAAGCGCGTTAGCCAAGTACGCCACAAAGGCGGGTGACTTCAGTAATAAGCAAATAATATTTTTAATTATTTTTAGGGCCCCCCCCCAAAAAAAAACTTTCGTGGCCCTCCTGTTAAGAATCGCTGATTTAGATTAGTTAGTACAAAGGCCTTAATAGGTGGTGAAAAGAACGCATTTAAGGGGGCTGCTACGATAAGCGAGAAATTGACGCACATATGTTCAGTTCTAACACAATATTGAATTCTACGATGTGTTATTTAAAAATATGGTTCACGCCAAAACAAAGTCAAAAGATTCCATCTAAAAAAAAAGCAATAATTTGTTGATAGGCTCCCAACAGAAAATTTCTAAATATTGAATAACGAGTAGCGAGCTTTCCTCTTGTGGTTGTAGGTGAAGGTCGAAAGGAAGTACAGGCTTAGAAAGAATAGAAAGTAGTTTCGGAAAAAGACACAGACCATTATATTTTAAGTCTTGTGGTCTGACAATGATTGATACTTTCTCGTCTTAAGGTCTTGCCAATACTCAAATACGCCTGGCACCTATTTATGAGCTATAAATATGTTATGTTATGTGGCCACACAGCGGAGGGATATCCGTACTAATATTTTTCTATGTCTTCATAGGTTCTACTGTACCCGTAAGTACATATGTAGCGACATTTCCCGCTTGACTCAGGTCACATTTTACGCTCCCGTATGGCTGGCTATGTGCTGAGATTCTTGTGATAAACGTTAGGGAACTAACGCACTAGCGGCCAATTCGCGGCCTTAAAGAAAAGCAATCAACCGAGTGAAGGCAGTTGCTGCCAACTGAGTGCTTACAGTCAGTCTTGCAGTGATGAGAGCTGAGCAAGTAGCCGCTATGTGGTATCTTTTCAACAAGCGATCATCAACGATTGGCCGAACGGATTGTACAGGTCGCTGTGTAGTTTACTTCTGGTGCGGTCCCCGCTCCGTTGCATTCTGGTGTAAACAACCGGCCGTGTGTGCACCACTCGTATTCGTATCGGTCTCTGTGACTTGCTGACCGTCCGCGGCCCAAGTGTGCGTCGTGTCATAAAGCTCCATTCGTTCTTTTGGCCACGGCTGGCCGCTAGTGCACGGGTACGTACCCTTGTTTGTTCTTCAAGCTCAAGCTATGTATAATGCTCGCCTTGGCCGTGGCCACAAAGCCTCCGCTAAACGTGCCTCTAATTTCACGACTAATCGTCCATAACATGAACTCTCACACACAACCAATACAATATTATTCAATGTTCTCAACATTTAGTAATTTATTTCTCCTCTTCTGTTTTCCTCAAAGTGTGATCCATAACTACGTCTTGTGGAGGATGGTGATGAACATCATGCCACACATGATAGACGACTATCAGCAGAAGAGGGTGGAGTTCAGGAAGATACTACTTGGGATACTGAGCGAGAGGAATAGATGGAGTCAGTGCGTAGAATGGACCAATAAGAAGCTGGGGATGGCGGTGGGCGCGCTATTCATCCGGGACAACTTCAACCACGAGAGTAAGGTCAGTGGTCAACGGATATACTTTGTATTATTAGGTGATATATTATTTTAGCTCATCTCTCTACTCCTTTAGAGTATCTGCATTTAATTACTTTAATACCCGCTACGGTGGCTGCATGGTCTATGTATGGCGTCACTCTAGCGCTATTCTTGACTGATTACAGTTACCTCTGCTGGGTGTACTGAGGGCGGGTTTTTCCTAATTGGTTTTCCACTCTCCCTCTGTGTATTGTGGGTACACTTCCTATAAATTCAACTTATCTTCTCCCTAACATATCATCGTAATTAGTAGGTTTGCGTATAGCCCGAACGGATAGTAAGACCTGGTGCTAATAATATTAATAGCAACAATAATACAGCTGAGGTCCAGTGTGGGTGGATTTTCACAGGTGATTTTCTCATTATATCTGTCCGTGCTAATATGGGTACACTTTAAAAAAAACAAAAAAACACCTCACCCATTTCCTATAGATCGGTGGCATTCACACTGGGGTACGCAAATACATCTTAGGGATAAGTACAATTTAAGTAACTTATATAAATCATTTAATGATAAGCGCTGAATAAACATGGCCAGATTTAGGGTAAGCCACAAGAGACTCGGTTGTAAGGGCATGCTGTTTGGGAGCACCGTTTTTGTCCTCTGTCTGTCTGTCTCTCTCTCGCTTTCTCTCCTACATGTAGATTATAAAATATGTATAGCTTGCTTCGTACATCAACAACTTTAAGGGTACAAATACAAAGAAAAATCATATCTGGGGGTACGAAAAAAAAAGAAGTTGAATACCACTTCCATATATTGAAAGTTAAGACTTAAATAAAGTAATCTAGAAAATTATAAAATTAATGTATAAATCAAGCATTTAATAGAGTGGTTTATGTATTAAGTGAAATTGACAAGCACTAAAATGTACAATTTAAATAACGTTTTTATAAAGAAATATAGTGTATGATCTGAACAATTATATAAAATTACAATGCATCATCAAATAAAATATAATGCTCAAACGAGTTGATGAATACTCTTATTTTCATGTGTCAACTTATGTTTTAAGACTATTCATCAACTCGTTTGAGAATTATATTTTAATTGATGATGCATTGTAATAATATCTAGTTGTTCAGCTCATACACTATACTTCTTTATAAAAATGTATTTTATTGTACATTTTTGTGCTTATCAATCTCACTTAATACATAAACCCCTCTATTAGATGCTTGAATTATAAATTAATTTTATATTTTCCTATATCAACTTATCTAAGTCTTAAATTTCATTATAACCACTCCTTACTCTCAACTATTCTTTTAGAATGTTTTCTAAAATTTTATACTTCCATATATGATGAACGGGAGGCAGGCTCGTTTCCCCGTCACCGGCAATGCAATATATCAAGACTCAAACGCCTGAGACCTGAAAACCAAGTCCTATTCTTTTCTTTTTGTATTTTTAATTGTAACCTAATTAACTTTTTCCTCCAAATCTTGCCGGGCTGGTCAATGTTAAACCTGCCGTTTTGTTCAACACCCAGGAAACTGCCCTGGAAATGATCCACACGATACGAGAAGCATTCAACGAGCTGCTGGCGGAGAACCACTGGATGGACGATGAGACCAGAGCTGTGGCTAAGGAGAAGGCGGACGCCATGAATGAGAGGATAGGGTACCCGGAGTTACTCACTGATCCTGACGAGCTCAGCAAGGAGTATGTGATGGTAGGTCAGGTTGTGGTACTCATAAAACGTAATCGTGGCGTTTTTGTTGTTTTAAATTTACTATGGTTCAACAAAATCACTTATTAACACTTGTTAAGTTGCACACATTCTTTTATCTGCTCCTTCCATATCTTTCTTAGCCTTCCTTCCGGTTTTTTTTTCTTACATACTTCAATTTCATCAAAGAAAATTATGTAAAGGAAGTATGTAGAAATAAAACCCCAAAGGAGGCCAAGAAAGATATGGGAGGAGCAGATAACAGAAAGTGCGCTAGTGAGGGGAGAAGAATGGAAGCAACTAAAGTAGAAAGAATGATGGAGGGATAGAGAAATATGGAGACATTTTACTAAACTGAACCGTCCACAGGCTGGACACAGTGTTTCCTACATACCATCTAGTGTACTCCCTGCACCCCCCAATATTTCCCGGATAACTTCATTCCTAATCTTGTTTCTCCTCGTGACAGCTAACATGCTCTCACAAACTTCATGCCCATGACCTCCAATTTACTAATCTCTCCTCCATTCCATGCCCATGTTTCTGCCACATATTTGAACATGTATACAAAGTATGCCCTGTACAACACTTCCTTACACTTCAAAGGTACTTCTCCATAGCAGTTCTCTTACACACCTATAGAACATTCAACTCTCCCCGCTGTCCTCTTCTCATTAAATCTTCTCTGCTTCCACGCTTTTCCTCAATCACGCTTACAAGATATTGTACGTTATGTCGACCAAATAAACCTCTCTAAATATATATGGTGATATAAGTTATATAAATGGTTAAAACTAAATGGTGTTTAAATTCATTAGAAACGGAGGGTTAAGGAAACATAATACTTTATATCCCAAGATAATGGTAAGCTTATCGGGCAAACGTTCAGTGTCCGTTGCTGACCATCTTCTCGAAAGTGTGCTTAGTATACAAGAAAACTACCTCCTATACAGTGAAAACCGTGTGCATTGTAAAATAGGAACTGTGTTCTTGTTTCTATTGTTGTGGCCACCTTTTAAATTCTTTTATTATTTCCTACACCTCTTTCCTCTGTACCTATCGTTCTTTCCTTAGTCCCTACCCCTCTTTCATCTGTTATTATCTTTATTTTATTTGGTCTCTACTCCTATTACTTTGGCCCTAACTCTACTGTTTTTTGTCTCTACCTCTACTTGCTTTGTCCTTACCCCTACTTTCATTATTCTTTGCGGTGACCTGGCGGTCTAGGGGTAAGGTGTTAGACTTCTGTGCTGGCGGCCGGGGTTCAATCCTCGGTCCCGGCACAGACTTATCTGATTACCAAACCTTTCCTTCACCTCTAACAAGACATATTGTGAATGTGGGGAATGCCAGGCCTCCACCGTGGTTCGGATTCCACGTTAAACTGTAGGCCCTCCATTTCATCTCACAATCACCCTACCATTACACATTAGCGTAAGTGCGTATAACCCGAATGGGTAGTAAGACGCGGTGCTAGTAATAATAATAATTCTTTGCCCTATTTTATCTGTCCCTACCCCTCTTCCCTTTGTCTAATCTCCTATTTCCTTTTTTCCCTACCCCTATTTTCATTGTACTGACCCCTCCCTCCTTTACCTTATTCACGGCATAAATATATGAATCCTGGCGTGATAATGGAACGTTATACCTGAGGAATTTAACCTTGTCTCCAGCTGAACATCACAGAAGACCAGTTCCTGCTGAATATCTTGAATGTTCTGAGGTATGACGCGTACCACAACCTACAGAAGCTACGTCAGCCCGTCAACAAAGACAAGTGGTCTACGGAACCGGCTGTGGTGAATGCCTTTTACAACCCCAACAAAAATGATATAGGTGTGTTCAATCCCGATATGTTGTTCTGTCATTAAAGTACGATCAATGTTTTGTTTTGTTTTTCGCGACTACACTTTACATATTGTGTATTCAGGGCTACTCAGAAGGAAAGGGGGTCAAATAGTGAGGTTATCCGCCAGGGGAGGCTCCCAATTGTACCAACAATCAGAAATTATTGTTACCACTAAATAAAATACCCGTAAAATGTTTTTCCCTCCTTAATATGTTCCAACACTGTTTTTTTAAAGCAGCGTTTAAATACACACAGTTTAAGTATTTTGTTAATTAAAGACAATAAACATTTCAAATATTTGTGTTCATGGGAGTCCCCCAAAGTCCCACTACCCAGACCCCCTGAATCCTCTAGATAGCCTTGTGTGTATTAGTAAAAAGTTATCAACTTTACATTATATACTATTGTTACAATTAAGCGGTATCTTTTTTTTATCATCACCTCTTACTACCTGTTCAGGTTATACAAATATATGGTTATTACTCTAATGTGGTAGGGATGATGAAGGAAGTTTATTAGAGTTAATATACCCGCATTTGCTTGGAAAGAGAGTGGAAAACCGTTTAGGGAAACCTACCTTCATTAAACCCGATAGGGATTCGAACACTGATCTCCCCGTCATAAGCAGGCCAGTCTAACAAGAGAATGATGCCATAAACCATTCGGCCACTGAAGCAGGTCATACCATTTTACTTTATTAGTAGTAGTATTTTATAGGTATTGATATTATCTATCAAAGGTGAAAGCTGCAGACAACATAACTTCAAGTACAAATATATAAAATTGCTTGGCAAAATCTAAAGTTCACAACCTTTTGTTGCTTTTTTTTTCTAGAACTACATTTTCGTAGAAAAATCCTAGTTCGGTTTATCCAATTGGGATGGATTTCCAGAAGGTTCTTCTATTCTGGAAATATACGAAGCAGATACAAAAATATTAGACTCAATTTATTTCAATTTTAGGCCTGTAGAGTCTTTCCATGCATTCGTACACCGTGCAAACCAATTGACAGCACAAGGAAAACTTATTTTATATTGTCTGGCTTCAACATTAAGTTCAATCAAAGTTATATATTGTATATATATGTAGTTCTTAGTTTTATATTTATAATTTAAGAAACTATAAACTTTTATGTGGGATTTCAACATAAACTTCCGTAATTGAACTCATTTTATTGAAGTACATCGCTGAAAATGGACGTAGAATAGAATGCACTTCTTTTGAATTTCAGTGAATTGTAGTGTTAGAGGTGTACAATTGTTTTAGTAACTTTCATAGTAATTGTAAAGAAAAATTCATTTCTATCTAAATCAGACCGTATTCTATCGTGGTTGTTCATATGTGAGTGTAACATTTGTGTTTAATTTTGACAGTGTTTCCTGCCGGAATACTGCAACCTCTGTTTTATAGCCAACACTTCCCGAAGTCCCTCAACTATGGCGGTATCGGTGTCGTTATCGGACACGAAATAACACACGGCTTCGATGATAAAGGTAGGTAGGCCTCGCAGCCCTAAACAAAAAAACGTATTGAGAGTTTTCCTTCACTGTGTTTTTAAATTAGGTTAAGACACTATAATACACTGGCTGGAGTTGGGCTGAACTCACCATATTTTCAGGGTGTCTACTCGCCTGGAAAACTTGAAAAACCTGGAATTCTTAGGGCATTTCTTTTTGCATGGAAAATTAAGGAATCTTGGAAAGTAAAATAAATAAACCTATGAGAAAATATAAATATAACATATTATGATAAAATAGAATTATTTTTTTCCACCGCGTCTTGGTATCGGTTCAGGCTATACACAAGTATAGAGTATAATTTTAGACTAAATTTACCCACATCTGCGTGAAGGGAGAGTGGGAAACCATTTATGAAAACCACCCTCAATACACTCAACCAGGATTCGAACCCTTTTGTACCCGTAATTGGCAAGCCAGCCCAACACGAGAGTTATATGATAACTTACGGCTTAAATTTTAACATTTAGTGTTATAATGCATTCGTCGTATCATTTGTACAGTAATTTAAGTACTAAATTAATGGTATGGGGTTTGTTTGTTTGGTTGTTAGGTTAACCCTATAATTATGAGGGGGTAGGGGGGCTGAACCATCAATAAGCAGTATTATATTTTTTAAATAAGTTCCAATTCAAAATTTGAAGCGAGGTAAAAAATAATCATAAAAAATAATCCTATATGTTCTCGAATCCTAAAATTTTATAATCTGAAGGGAGNAGGTCGTCAGTTCGACAAGGACGGCAACATGATGCAGTGGTGGAACAACTCCACTGTGAGGGCGTTCAGGGAACGAGCCCAATGCATCATCGAGCAGTACTCCCTCTACAAGTTGGACGAGGTGGACCTCTACGTCAACGGCCGCATGACTCAGGGGGAGAACATCGCCGACAATGGCGGCCTCAAGCAATCCTTCAGGGTAAGTCCGCGCTACTAGAGGAACGCTCTGACTTTCACGGATATCACAGGGCCGAGACCCTTAGCTCAATGATTTTACAAACTTTTGAAGTTTCACGGCACACTTAAAAAGCCTAATTTTTTTTTCGGCACTTTGTTTTGTTTTGGGTACGCGTCGTGGAGTCAGAAAATTTATTACTGGTACGCACCCAGTTTTTTTAGTACTACTAGTTCGGGTTATATGCCTAAGTACTAATTACACTAATTGTTTAAAGATTAATAGGCTTAATTTAGAGAAAGTGCACCCACATTTGCTTGGAAGGAGAGTGGAAAACCATTTAGGAAAAATCCCCTTCCATCCGACCGGGATCGAACCAAAACAATTAATTTAATTTAATATACATTTCAAATCTATTATATATTCAAAGATAAATTCAGACACATTAATAAAATTATCGAGTAGTTAGGTTAAAAAATAATTGATTCTAAACAAAGACATTATTATGTATCACAAAATGAGACAGAATCAAATCATCTGGGTAAAAAAAGAACAGTATTTATATAAAATTAAATCTGATGTAATTTCACCACTTTTCAAGTGCTTACACATTAAAACTTATCTTTCTTTGACATACTATAAATATTTCACTGTGTACGCCTCTTATTAATGTCTAGTTATACTAAGTTTCAGTTCCATAAATTACTTTACCTAAACAAAGGTGCATGGAAAGCATAAAAATCAAATTTGACCCCTTATACATCGGACCTGCCTCGGTGGCGTAGTTGGCAAACGCGCTTGTCGTGTTGAGCTCGACTGCTGAGGACGGGGAGATCGAGGTTCGAATCTCGGTCGGGTAAACTGGGGGTGGTTTTTCCTAAATGGTTTTCCACTCTCTCTCTCTCCACGCAAATGCGGGTTCACTTCCTCTAATTCAACCTTCCCAATTCCTAATCCATTAGAGTAATTAGTACTTAAAGCGTATAACCCGAACGGGTAGTAAGACGCGGTGCTAAATATTATTATTATTATTAATAATAATATTATTAACTTATACATCGGGAACTGTAATGATTTGAAAAATTTGAATCAGTATGTATATCTTACACTTCTTTAATTGTGCAATAAAATATTTACTGTCAAATTACCTTAACACTAACATATTGATAAAGTATCTTAAGTACTGAGAATTCATAGCTCACCAGAGATGTGTTACCAGTCTCCATAATTCTGATTCATTCATTTTTGCTTTGCATCTTACTACCCATCAGGACTATCTAAATTTAACTAGCACTAATGGTTCAGGGGTAAGAAAGTTACAGCTTAGAGGAAATATACCTGCAATTGCGTGGATGAAAAGTGGGAAGCCGTTTAGTAAAAAACCACATCCGACCGGGAATAAAACTCCTATGTCCTAAAATTTGGCAACCAAACCTATTTAAAAGTGACACGTTGAACCGGTGATAGGCAACTAACGGCACGTGATCAGGATTAGGCCCGCAAAAGATTTAGCAAACAAACAATCATTGTGTTCATAAGAGTACACTAATAACGGATTTTTCTTTAGCACCTCGTCTTACTACCCGTACGGTTTATACTCTCTAAGGGTAAGGTGTCGGACTTCTGTGCTGGGGTCCGGGGTTCGGTTCCGGCACAGATTTATCTGGTTACCAAACCCTTCCTTCTCCTCTGACAAGACGTGTATTAATCCCAGCTTGTGAATGTGTGGATTGCCAGGCCTCCACCGTGTTTCGGATTCCACGTTAAACTGTAGATCCTCCATTTCATCTCATAATCACCCTACCATTACACATTAACGTAAGTGCGTATAGCCCGAACGGGTAGTAAGACGCGGTGCTAATATTAATAATATACGCTTGTGGTTTTATGGATTAGGAAGGCTATATTTAGAGAGAGTGTGCCCACATTTGGTTGGGGGAGTGTGGAAAACCATTTTGGGAAAAAACTCAGTACACCTAACCGAGATTTGAACCTCGATCTCTCAGTCATAGACAGTCTAGTCTACTGATAGATTAGTGCCTTAGACCACGTGGCCAACGAAGTGGGTGAAATTTAGTTTTGATCATCTCACCTAAAATAATGTCTATATCCTTGACCGGAAAACAAACCCGAGACTTGGTGGACGTGAACTGACGTGTGTGTATGTGTTCCTACCCCTTTACAGGCGTACAAGAAGTGGGTGAGAAAGCACGGCGAGGAGCCAGGCCTCCCGGGGATCAACCTGACTCACGACCAGCTCTTCTTCCTCAACTACGCCCAGATCTGGTGCGGCTCCATGAGACCAGAAGACGCCCTCACCAAGATACGATCCTCGGTCCATTCTCCTGGACCCATCAGGGTCCTGGGACCTCTCTCCAACTCTCACGACTTCGCCCAGGCCTACGCTTGCCCCGTGGGGTCACCGATGAATCCCACCAACAAGTGCACCGTCTGGTAACCCCCCCTGCCCCACGACACTCACGATGGCAGACATAGGAGACGCTCAGGTTCTTGTGCGTAGAGTGAGAATTCGACGCGTAGGACATGAAAAATGACACGGAACACATTAATACAAGTATTGATAAACAATATTTAAAGTACTAACACGCATCTTGTTAACAATAAGCAAAGAATTTCTCCAATTCCTCGAAAACGACAGGATATTCCCCGATTAAACAGTCAAATTTTTATAAGTGGTAGGGAACCGAAGAACTCACTCATAATGTTCTTTGAAGCTTAGTTCATTTTCACGTCTTTTTCTATTAAACAGCCAATAAAACTAAATACAAACTCGTTTTTCTACATAAAAAGGGAAATAATATTAAAAATATTATGTTTATCAAAAAACACCTTGCTATAAGAGTTGTGTAACATTAAATTATCAATAAAATGAGCCTTTGTTCCAATTTTTTGCTTGTATCAGGGGAATCCGGTATGAAACATCCGATGAAATATGTGATAATCATCAAATAACCACGTTATTATTTAGCTAAAAACATGAAATAAATTTTAAAATACTAAGTTAAAAAATGACTACGAAATTTGCGCACCATTAAATTATTTTTAAGTTGACTTTTTGGAAGTAACTATTTCGTTGACTACTTTAGGAGTTAAATCACAGTCAAATATCGAAAAATACGCAATTTCTGTCAGCAACTTGCTCTGTCATTGAAGGGTCTCCGGTCTGGAGACTATCAATATGAACAAAATAAATTAATTTGAATAATGTATTAAATACCAAATTTAATACTCATATTCTGATTTTAAAAAAAATTGCTGTTTGTTGAAAAGGAAGCGAAAACGAGTGAATCTCCCTTGGGGCATTTTGAGTTCATTTTTCGATTCCCTACCACTCCCCAAAGTTTGGCTGTTTAATCCGGGAACACCCTGTATAATATTCATGAGATTAAAAAATAATATCTATTATCCAAATCTGAAGTCTTTCGATATATTTGAAATTACAATTTTATGCAAATGTTAAAATAGAAGGGGAAAAAAGGCAGTTTGAATCTCCTTTTTCAAAACAACTTTAAAAAATCGTAAACAAATTAAAACATTATCTACAATTAATAGATAACTGACTAAAAAAAATAACCCTCTTTATTCGTCATAAAATGATATGTCTATTACAAATAAACAAAATCTCGTATTCAATGTAGCTTAAATCGATCATGCGTAGATTCAAATCTGGATTTAAGAATGTAAATAAGATGCTAGATTTGTATTTGAAATATGGATTTAAAAACAATTCAAGCCATCTATAATATAATGCTACCACCAACCGTAGAGATACATACAGTACAATGATAAAATTAACTATGATCATTTAGTTGAGGTCGAAGAGGACGTTAGTTAATAAAGATACGTGTTGTTTTTATAGCAAACAAACTTGTTTGGCCAAGATAAATTGTTTCTTTCGCAGTTACGTATAGTTTATTTTTCAACACATATTTCTTAATAGTTTTTTAAAATATGTCATGAACATTGTGGTATTTGTATAGAAGCTTTTTAAATGAAGAGAAAAAAATTCAAACTCCCCAATGGTTGTGAAACATAATAAAAAAGTGTTAAAAGATTACCCAGCATGTGTAGAAATTTAAATTAAACATATCAACTTTATAGATATTTGATTAATTTTGGCCAAAAATGTTCAATTCTCAATATTTTCTAACCTAATATTCTAAGAACGAGTTGGGCTGTAGTTTAATTAATAAGATGAAAAGTGCTGGAACCTTTATTTAAAGTTTGAATTAAAATAATAAATGACAAATGCTACAAGTTTCGACTTGTGATCTAGTCTTCCGGGTATTTCACATTTTAACACAAAACGTATTCAAACGGGACAAAATTTTGAGCAATTGGTCCCAATTTTTATAATCTAGTTTGTATAAAAATACGTTTTAACTTACTAACTAAATCTTCTTTGATGTATTTTTTTTTGGTATTTGCTAATTTTAACTAACAGATTCTAGCCATTATTTAACTCTGCAAAAACCCCACAATTTAATAATACGAACTGTATTGCTTATTAAATTAAATTTAATTAAATAAACAATTGATTATTAATTTCCAAGCTTAGCTGTAGTATTAGATAGTGGTTTGAGAATTTTTTGATTCGTTTGATTTAAAATTAAGTTTCAGAAGGCAGCAAAAACATGACATATTAATTAAAATAAATCATTCTTGCATACAAACCTTCCAATTTGGTTTGAATGTGAAGAAAACATGAAAACCTTGGCTTACTTAACCAGGAAAATAATTTAATGATATACATTATTTACAAGCACGTGAATATAACATATCGATTATATTTATGTATATAAGAATGTGGCTTACAATCCATGCAGCAATCCGTTTTAACATATTATTCATATTAACTCTGTAATATTTGCAGGTTTTCGTAAGATGTTCCCAAAATATATACTTTTCCAATTTATACCTATGATTTGGAAATATATATTTGACTAATTGGATTTTTTTAAATAAAAACTGGAACATTAAATCCATAAAATAATATTCGATTGTTAAACATGGAAAGTGTGTTTCATTGTTGACAGCTGTGGATTATTTTATTTCTGTATATTTTCTTTTTTTAACTGTTGTATTTATTTCGTGTGACAATACAAGCACAGAGAGGTGAGTGCGGATTGTTATAAGTGACGTAGTTTCTTTGTTACACGTCATTTTCAAGGTTGATCCTTTGATCCGTGTAGTTTCCGCGGCACAGTCATAATTTACTATTGGCGTGAGGACTTTGTCCGCCAACACAGTGTCCAAGTTAATCTGTTATGATGGGAATTTGAAAAAAAAACACAATCCTTTTTAAAAGGATTAAGATCGTTTTGTAAAAAAAGAAAAAAAAGTGTTTTCATGTTTCTCCATGATTTATAATAATCTCTTCGATGTCACCCTGACATTTTATCAAGGTAAGTTTCTTCATATAATGGTACGTAATAAGGGTAAAATTTGATGGATATTTAAATTTATCATAAAATTGTAAGTAGTTGTAAGTTCAAACACTGGAGAATAATATTCTCCTGTTGAACAGGTGTTTGCCCTTTTTGAATTGTGACTAAATTTTATATCGCCTACGTGTATCAATTTTACTTCAGAAATAATTATAACTCTTTTTGTTTCTAATCAAATTTGTAGTGTTTTTAATAAACTATTATTATTATCAAAATGTACGCACGCTAACGCCTAAAACAAATATGTTTAAGATATATTCAAAAGTAATACACAATTATTCTGATACATTTATTTTGACTGTCAAGATTGCTTACAACTATTATTAATTTTAATAGTGTCAAGAAATCTATTTGGTATGGATTATCAAAAAATAAAAATGCAATTTAAATTACATATATTAAATATCTCCATCATGTCACTTATCAACGCATAGCTTGCAATGTATATTTGATACCTAGACCAAGCCAATATTTATTAATCGATTATATCATTATAAGAGTTAAAAATTGCCATTTTATTTCCTTCAAAGCCGAATCTTGATTTTATATATGAATCTCGAAACCAAGTTTTAGAAGCCATTCTGTTAAAATATAATAAGGGGTTAACTTTCTAAGATTGGTATGATGATGTTTTTCCTCGTTTCTTCTAAATCATAAGTTAATTGGATTTTAATTAAGATATATATAGTTTATTTTTGTACTACACTACTGATAATAAGCATAATTGGTCTAATAAACATACATTAGAAAATATAAACTTTTCTTTCGATTCTAGAATCTATTTTTTTTCTCTACTCTTTTTAATCTCGATTATCCTTTAAGATTCAAGAATTAGAAGATTCATGATCATTATTAACTAACTAAAATTTGATTGGACCATGTTGATCTTCACGTAAAATAAACGAGAAACCTAATTCTTCTGTGACGCAAATTAAATATAATTTTCTGAGTCCCATTTTCCTTGAAGTTTGAAGAAACATGCGAAATGTCAAACAAATCAAACACGTATTTTGTGCATGTGTGTGTGTGTGTGTGTGCTTATATTCTATTGCAGAAAAGAGAAGGGCATGTGTGCGAATTTTCTGTGAAGGACCAATAAATGAAAAACGCAACATTTAAAATATCAAATATAACTTTTTTTTAAGTTATATATTTCTTTTACTAATGTAAGGTCAATTGAGTTTTATTGTTTTAATTTTTTTCTTCGTGTTATCGGTGGGGTGAGAATGACTCTTAATAGAATCCATAATGTTAAACCTCTTCTCTTGAGCTTAGACAGGGGTTCCAAAAGGGTGGCCCGCGATGCCATTTTTTGCAGCACATGAAATTTCTTGGAAAAAGTAATCTACTGTAATAAAATTGATGTTTCTAGGTATGAAACTAAACGTTTATTTCAGTGATAAACTTAACTGAACAATATTTTCAAAATAGCTCAATTCCTATTTTCTACCACCCCTTAGCCGAATATCAGGCACTTTTAAGTTGTAAACCCCTGGCTTAGACCAAGGTAAGGTTTTCCAAGCGTCCTCTAGTATTTGTTTGGCGAATTTCAGTGTCAATGGCGAGATATTTAGCACGGGATGTTACAGAGAAGGTCTAATTAGTTGACCTTGTTACGCCATTCATTTAGATAATGGCACTCGATCTATACTCGAGACAATGAGAATGTGCATTTTCTAGATATAGGGCTACAACGACTTGCAAACTTTAAAGTGGTAGTGTAAGAAACGGGAGAAAAATACAGGGGTTTTTGCAATTTTTTTACAATTTTTTTTTTGCTGAAATAAATAAAATATTGCTTCAGTACAAACCTAGAGTTTAATGTTCTTCACATGGTGATATCAACAGTTCTTGAATATCTGGAATGAACATAGCAGCATTAGATGACAAACCTTTTAAATGAAGAGAAAATCTGTCACTAAATTTCATGAATCCGCTTCGGTAGTCACATTGTCTGAGGTGTTATTCTCGCAGTGGAATAGACTGCCGATGACGGTCGGATTGAGATTATAATCTCGGTGGAGTGTATTGAGGGTATTTCATCCAAAATAGTTTTTAATTCTCCCTACATGCAAATTCTGGTACACTTCATACAAATATATCCATCCTATTCCATAAATCCTCTAGCATATTTAGTACATAAGCGTGTAACTCAAACGGGTAGTAAGACGCGGTGCTAAAAATAATCCAAGACCCACAGATATTTAAGAACGGGTTGAGGTCACCAGGTGAAGAAAATTGAACTAAATGTTTTCAATGGAGCAATATTTTATTTATTTTTGCCAAAAAATATATTGTTATGAAAACTGATAAAACGCTGCCCTTAACTCGCTTCTCCTACACTCCCATAATAGCACATTTTCCAAACAACCACTGTAAGGGTTATGGATGTAAAATATATAATCTCAGAACTACTTTATCATTTTAGAATTATAGTTTAACTTCTTAAAAACTTGTTTTACACCACTTCTTACTACCCCTCCAGGCTAAGGATGAGGAAGGTATGTTAGAGGAAACATATCCACATTTACGTGAAGGGAGCGTGGGAAACCACTTAGAAAAAATCAACCTCATTATACCCAGCCAGGATTATAGCCATGACCTCCCTGCCGCAGTAAAATAAAACCAGACGATCTTGACGTTTTGTCCGCGTACTTGAATCTCGGTCAGTGTGCTGAAGGTGATTTTTTTTTTTCAAAATGGTATTCCAATCTTCCTCCACGCAAATTTGGATACACTTTCTCTAAATATAACTTTTCTAATATCTAAAAATAATTTGTGTAATTAGTAAATAAGCGTTTAACCCGAACAAAGGACTGCTGATCCAAATAACCAAATTAACAAAAATAATCCAATTATTCTTTCATCATGATGTATTAGTTTTAAGATTTAAATTATAGGGTAGATTTATGAAAGAGAATTGAAGAAAAAGGCTTACCCCCTCGTTTGTTTAACCCCCTCTCTGTCTAACAAAAAAAGTAATGGTGCCCAAACCCCTATCACGTAAAGCTGAGATACAGCCTTTCTAACAAAGCAGCGCACCGGGTTGCGTTTAGATAAATATTCAGGCACTTGAAATACATTCTAATTAGTCAGTTAAGTGTAGTCAAGGCGAGAATGTAGGGAACGAAAGGGCAGTGTTTTTGCATTTTTTTATGGCAACATATTTTCTTTGAGCCCAAAAAAATTATTAATCTAGTAAAAACATCATCATCATCATCATCATTAACTGTTCCCAACCTGTGGCCGGGTCAGTTTATTAAAATGCCTGCATAGTCCTCTATATTTTCACCATTCTTCCTCCTTTAATTTCTTCCATTTATCTGCTCACTTGAACACTTTCTGCTATCTTCTTCTTTCATTTCTTTCTTGGTTTCCCTTGCATTCTTTTTTCTACAGTAGAGACCTAAAGTTTAATTTTCTTCATGTGGTGATATAAACAGTTGTTGAATATCTGTCACGAGCATAGCGGCATTAGATGATAGTTGAATATCTGTCACGAGCATAGCGGCATTAGATGATACACTTTTTAAATGAAGAGAAAAAGTTGTTATTAAGTTCCAGGACACCCTTGACAAATATTCAAGAACTGTTGATATCACCATATGAAGAAAATTAAACTCTTATTTCGTTTCTACTGGATAATTATTTGATTTGTTTTGACCAAAAAATGTTTCGTTATAAAAACTGCAAAATTACGCCACTTAACTCGCGTTTCCTACACGCCCTATTTAAAATAAATTATGATGATACAACAGTTGAATTTGAAGTTGAATTTGAGTGAAAATACTGCACTTCGTTTCGATTCGCCTAGATGCGCACCCGAACGCAATATTATTTATAACTAAGCAAGCGTAGACCACTAATATAGACCCGCTAACATCGTAGACGAATAAGAGCGTATATCCAACAGGTAATTACTTAGCTGAGCCAGGGCTTCCGGTGAGCAACGACACGTGATGTCACAATGTCATTTAAAAAAGTTGTTGAGGTATCTAATAAAAAGCTATTTATAATCAAATAGCTGAAGCTATTATGCATGCATTTAGTGAGGGATCACTCCACACACATATATTCTGAAAATTGAAAAATGATACCTGGACACCAAAGGTCCCGGGTTCGATTCCCATGTCCAGGTGTCATTTTTCAATTTTCAGAAAAAGATATTTAGCTTGCATTTAAATCACAAAACGTCTAAGCTGTCGCTAGGATTATCACAAACCTTGGGTTTTGGGCAAACAATAAAGTTGACTTAAGCGATTTTTTTCGCGAATACTACGGAAAAATATATTATTTTCAAGGCACATCAATATAGATTTGATAAACATTTGAAATGTGAGTAATCCGATGCATTAGCTCAGTTGGTATCGTATATATCTATTGAGCTAAGGTTCCGGGTTCGGTTTCCGGCATGGCCGAAAAACTTCTCATCGATGAAAATGTGAGTTTCCCCTTTCATAGTGATGAAGTTACGACCAGGGGCTTGGTGTTGTGTCTGTTCTAGATTTAAGTTAGTCTATAGATCGTGTGCTGATAAAATATGTCGGTTCAGAATGTGGACGTTAAACATCTCAAATAAATGTGAGTAAAGGCTGAAAATTACCGCGAGTGGGTTTAAAGCAGGTCGCCCATTATTCGCGCCTGTGGACGAATGTTTCGGCTGAATATTCGCCAGAATTTTCACCTACATACATGTCATTAAACTTAATATTTGCCTTTTGTGGACCTTATACACTTCTCACGAATGTCTACCCCGAATATTGGTGAAAATTAGCTTCCTTTGATTCGTTCTCCAAAACCTGCTCCCAGGGCATGCATTACGTGGCTACCCTGGGCAAAACCTGGTACTTATGCTAGTTAATAATAAAATATACTTTAAAATCAGACATAGGTATACCTATATATAATATTTTAACTAATTTTTTTGTCACATTCACTGACCGAATGTTATGAGTTATTATAATTCATTATAATATTTATTTTAACTGAAACCATAAAACTATGTTGCTCAGGGTATCCAATAAGACTGAAGTATATTTTCATTGTAGTGAGCTATTATTTTGGGGTAATGAAATTTGGGGAAACAGGCGTGAAGTATGGGGGTAGAAAACTCTTAACTTCAAACATCAGTAAAAAAACAAATAACAAATTAAATTGAACATCTCTGATCTATTTTGATTTTATTTTTTAGTAAAGCTTTCACTTCTAAGTTTCTAATTGTATACAAACAAATGGTTCATTAGATATGATTTAATTTTAAAATAGCTCCATAAAATACTGGTGTTTCACATTTTGTGCTAGTTTTTTTACGGTGTTGTTTTATATATTTTAAATGTTATAATTGTATATTGTTTATATAAAGTCATTGTTCATATAACTAGAGACTAAAAGTGGTTATTTTATCAACATTGTATTATGGTAAATTTTATAATGGCTTAAATTTTATTAAAAGAAAATAAGGATATGGTTTTATAGGACAAAATAAAGAACTGGCTCAGATTATTAATGTTGCCAACTTTTAACTGGCAGCTATCACACCCTATCATGATTATTCCTATTGTTTTACTATCATTTATGTACACTTAATATTTTGTCTTAACTAACTCAAGGTTTTATAGTCTACTTACTAACTTCAATTAATTAGTTAGCCAGTCAATAACAGTGAGAATCACTTTTGTTCTACAAGTACCAGTCACGATATTTTATTCATTTAATCATAACGTTAAGTAAATTCTCAAATAAAGGAATGTATTTTGTAATTGTGTGATTTAAAAAATAATACTGCACCTTTTTAATAGTGTAATTAACTACCTTAAAGCGGATAAAAAGTACAGTCTGGTTATGGGTTTGGAAATTGTTTGGATTTAACTTCAATGGATATAATATTAGTAAATTGGACGCTTGTTTTCTAATCAATCTCTTATGTTAAAATTTTATCTAACGTGTGCAATCACTTTTCAAGACAATTCTTCTTTCTAAACATATAAAATATACCAGTGACGTTTGTGTTTGTGTGTGTGTGTGTGTGTGTGAACAATTACACAATCATATTAAACTTTATATGTAATTTTACAGTTCTTGGTTTGAGAAATAATTTCTGAAGTATATTGATATTTAGAAAAAAAATATGACAGTATTATTTTATCTGTTAAGCTAATAGACTATACGTTGAGTGGGAAAATAATATCAGACGATTAAATTGTCTTGTACATTAACTTTTATATTTATCAGTAATTATTGTATCTTTATCTGTGTAGTTGTAAGAAAGAAGATTCTAACTGTAATTTTTAACAATTAACTTATATAGTCTATCTTATAGTAATCAAATATAATTAATTAATATATAATAATGTAATAATTAATTATATAAATATCCTTGATCATTACTTTTACTAACAAATTCTTGGTGTATCTTTAATGTATATTATTATGATACATCAATACGATCTATTTTTATTAACTTATTACTATTAACGATAAACTTATACATACTTAAATAAACATGCATCCTAAAGTGTAACATTGGACACTTTTAAGATAATAACAAATATTGTATAAAATGTATCATGTTAAAGTTAAAATTTTACTATGAACACCAACATTGCTTTTATTACAATTGTATTGATTTTTCCTTATTAAACCAATTTCAATAAAATGTGGGCTATTTTAATGAGTCAATTGGCATATTATATTAACACTTTCAAATACATAGCTGTATCAATTATTATCCATACTCTATTTCAAATATGTCGAAATCGATGATCTTGGGGTAGATTACTCGTTTCATGACCCGATGTTCATGGGTTCAAGCCCAGCCGAGCTCTATGTATTTTTATTGAGTGATGAAAATACGTAGCACAACTTCCTTCGGAGGGGAAGTTAAGCCGTCGGTCCCATGTCGATTGTGGTATGTAAAAGAACCCTGTAAAGTATGTGAAAATACCTTGCCTAGCAAAATTGATCAACTTTATTACTATCAAAATCCGCATTAATGGGATTGATGTGTATTTTAATCACTTGCCAAAGTGATAAAACCTATTCGTGGGGTAGATAAGAACAAAACAATTGTTGATTAACTTTTTAGCTATCAAAAAAGGCCAAACTATGGGGGCAATTAATTGATAAGCATTAACGAACAATTCATGGAAAGAGGTAAGGGGATTACTTTATGTGCATTCTTTTGCTAAACAATGCAGGGAATTTGGCATTCATCAATCCATATTATAATTATAATTATTATTATTATTAGCACCGCGTCTTACTACCTGTTCGGGTTATACGCACTTACGCTAATGTGTAATGATAGGGAGATTGTGAAATGAAATGGAGGACCTACTGTTTAACGTGGGATCCGAACCACGGTGGATGCCTGGCATTCCACACATTCATAAGTTGTGATTAATGCACGTTTTGTCAGAGATGAAGGAAGGGTTTGGTAATCAGATAAATCTGTGCCGGGACCGGGGATTGAACCCTGGACCCCTAACATAGAAGTCTGACACCTTACCCCTAGACCACCTGGTCACCGTTTATTAATCAATAAAACGTTATACAAATACAAAAAACACACAAAAGATAAAGATGCATTCGTTCTTCTTGTAAAAAAAAATGATATTTTTCCTTGGTTAATTTTATGCGGCAGCCAAAGATAATATATAAAATCCCATTTTCAGAGTAAGGTGCAGCTAGAAAAGTTACTAGAGCGACTTTTATATGTTTATAAATAAAGTCATTCATCTACACCGGTCACTTTTGATAGATCTTGTCAATACCTATAAAAACTACAGATATAGTAAGATTTTGTCAATTTTGGAAGCAAATAAAAATATGTTTATAGTTTTTAAAAGGCTCTGTCGATGAAAATTAAACTGTACTTTCAATACTGTAACAACCTGTAAGGTAGACTCTGAAAATCTATTTCGACAGGTGTGCTCTGACTCAGGAGGCTGTATTTAGATTAGAATCCTGGCAGGCTCTCTATATTGTCGGATGAACTGGGGTTGGTATTTCCTAAATGGTTTCCCACTCTCCATTTACGCAAATGCGGGTTCACTTCCTCAATATTCAACCTTCTCAATTCCTAACCCATTAGTGTAATTAGTACATAAGCGTATAACCCGAACGGGTAGTAAGACACGGTGATAAATCAAAATAAATGAATAAATTATGAAACATACCCATTTCAATGGTAGAATGGTCCAAACAGCTAGTCTCGCAGTAGACTAGACCGCTGATGACGGGGAGATCGAGGTTCAAATCTCGGTTAGATGTACTGAGGGTGATTTCCAAAATGGTGTTTCACTCTCCTTACGCGCAAATGTGAGTACACTTTCTCTAAATAGTATCTTATTCATCCCTAAGACGCTTAGTGTAGTTAGTACATAAGCCGTAAGCGTATAACCCATATGGATAGTAAAATTCAGTGCTAAAATAAAATTAAAAATTATCAGACATGTCCAGGCTAGTGAATTGTGTTTGTGTAAAAGAATTAACCAATAAATAATTATTAAATTATATAAGACTAGCGTCAGGATTCAATCGAGATGTTAGATGAGAAGACTATATCGTACAAATAGCAAGATGAGAAATGCAAAAGTAAGTTTGTTGCTTTTCTCGCTTGTTTAGGGTATTCTTCCGCCAGTCCAGGCAAAAAAAAAAAAGCCAATGATGGCTCATTTTTGTCAAATTTAACTTTTAGTTTAGGAGTGCCTCGCTTAGGGTGCCGTGGCGCGTGCACTTCAGAGAAACAGCAATAGACCAAACTTCTTTAGTTTCCTTATTTTAATTATTTTGTGCTAATAGTTTTTCTTGATATTTTTGTATTATTTTTTTCTTTTCTAAAAATCTCGCGGCACCCCCTGACCAATCTCGCAGCGTACCTAAGCACCTTGACACATTGGTTGAAAATCCCTGCCTTTGAACATACGTGAAAATAGATATAATAATAATATTTAGCACCGCGTCTTACTACCCGTTCGGGTTATACGCTTTAAGTACTAATTACTCTAATGGATTAGGAATTGGGAAGGTTAAATTAGAGGAAGTGAACCCGCATTTGCGTGGAGGGAGAATGGAAAACCATTTAGTAAAAACCACCCCCAGTTCAGGCGACCGAGATTCGAACCTCGATCTCCCTGTCCTCAGCAGTCGAGCTCAACACGATAAGCGCGTTAGCCAACTACGTCACCGAGGCGGGTGTGAAAATAGAGCTTATGTGATTGAAAAAAAAAAGGGAGGGGGACCTTTATATGAAGATTGTACTGTACACACAAACCACACCCGCTTCGGTGGTCATGTGGTCTAACGCGCTAATCTCGTGTTGGACTAGACTGACGAAGACGGGAAGATTGGGGTTCGATCCCGATCGGGTGCACTGAGGGTAGTATTTCCTAAATGATTTTCCACTTTCCCTCCCATTAGTGTAAACAGTACATCAAGATATTGCGGTCGTACAGTAGTTGGGTCATAAGAGGTGAGATTAACAAGCCTGCCTGTCTTTTTGGGAGACAGAATATAAACATATAAAGTAGAGCAGGTAGCAGGCGAGTAATTTAATGTTCCCCTAGTTCCCATCCTTCCTGACATTGACTGACCTAACAACAGTTAGGAGGAATGGTAACAACTCTTTGACAGAACTGTGCGCTATCTGCTGCGCGATTGTTTAGGTGACGTGCTGCATTGTGGCAATAGTGGGGTCTCTAATATGATGTAGCTAACATATTTGTGAAGCTACCCATCAGCAACTACATACGTGTGGGATTCACGGATCCGAATATTTACATTCAAACGACAGAGAAACAAATTAGATATTAATATTTTAATTGTATTTGCTCGTCTACGTGTGGCGGGTGATTTGGCTTCAACTAATCGCTGTGTGTATGTGTGAACCGGAAATTGTTACCCTTTAATGTGAATTAAACAATAAAGTGAGTATTGTACACGTCTTTACAACAATATGTAGGCTATAAAGTGAACTGTAAATACAGTGACGTTTAAAGTTAGTTGATTATAGTCTTACAAACTAGGAGAAAAAGTGCAATTATTGTTGGCAATGGTTTTTATGATTCAACTTTAATATTAAGTGAACCATATTCTAATTTTTTTTTAAAGCCACTTTTAAATTCGACGATAAGATAAAATTATATTACATCAAAAGAATACGATTCTAAAAGTGAATGTTATCTTCAAGTTTTTATTGTTATTGTTTGAATAAATATATCGATCAGAGTGTGAAGGCTGTGCGCGTCTACTTTGTTTTCAAACACGGGAAATTTTCTAATCCATAAAAGGTTTATTCAATGTTTTTTGGGGGGGTGGACAGAAGGGGGCAGCAAATAATAATTATCTTATTTGCTGATGTATTTTAAAATGGTATGATAGTTAGTGATCGAACACTATTCGCGAGTGTTTGTGAAAAAAAAAGCACCGTGTCAACATAGTTTGTAAAGGTAGCACGTGCTCTGTAATAGATTTAATCTACCTTATCATATTCTCATTAATCAGCTCTAATATCATTTCCTAGAAAACTTCGATAGATTATAGATTAAGGATATCGTTATTTTAACTAAAATCACCAAACAAGAAAATTGAAATAATTGTGTTTATTGAATTTGCTGAAATTGTTTTATTTCAATGAGTTTAATTGGACAAAGTACCAAGCTCCGTTTTCAAGATTCACGATCCGTTAAGTCCGTAGCACTATAAAGAAGTTGGTAAAGAAAACAATCGTCATCTCCTAAATGTATCGTAGTTAAATATCGTTGTTTTAACTTAAAACCCTAAAGAAAATATAAAATTATGTAAATTTTTGGTTGTATCTATCGAATTTTCAATTAGTTTGGCTGGACACACAAATAGTATTATTATTGATTTGAGTGATTGAGGTTTCTAATTAACACTTGATTAAGTACACGAGGTGTGTGCGCGTAATTAAAATTGAGACTGAACTAACGACTACAAGAATGCGGAGATCTTCCGGACTATTTGTAGATGAGGCATCCTAAGAGCGCCCAACAGGTAGGAAGGTAACCCTTTCTCTGGATACCAATCGAACTCCTCGGACGGAGTTGGCGAGAGAGATCGATGCAGACCCGAACTTGCGCGCCAGTGTTGTTGCTATGAGGTATCGTGGTGATAGGACGGGGGGTAGGAGAGAGTTGCGGTGACACGTGTGCTGCTGCTGATAAGGTGAAGGTGAAGTGGAGGCTATATTGTGCCTAACATGTTGACCGCGGGTGGCGGCAGGCACGCAAGCAGTCTCAAGGAGGGTTGGCTCGAACGGAGGATAGGAGCGGAGGAGCCACCGGTGTACGTCACCCACTGGTTCGTACTCGACCACGGGGTGATCATGGCCTACAGGTGAGTTTAGAGGATAACGTGGAACGCCTCCAATGTATACCCTTATTTTGGTAAGAGTCCATTCTACAATACCTTATTTTAAACCAGAATACTAATGCATAGTAGTATTTTGGGGGATAAAAGGTATTTCAGAACAACCTTCTTATCATAGTTCTAGAAGTCCTTTTATCCCACCAAAATAAGGCCATACAAAACAGGTTCCCTACCAAAATCAGCTCTGTACCGTGACTAGGAGTTGCCGTATATCAATTAACACTTCTGGAAGCGTGTTTAAATCCTTTTACGACAAGGTACCCCGATTACACAAATCCTCTTAGGGCTGGTTCAGATTAAAAGCTAAGATAATATTTTCTCTGCTAAAGGCTGGTTCACACAAAGCGCTAATCTAAGCTGAACTATGCTAAGGTTTTGTCAATTTGGTTTCACACTCATTGCTAAGCTATGGTTTCTCTTTTCCTTCCTAAATTCCCTGTGGTTTGTTTCTGTTATGTTCCAGTATAGTTAATTTACCGGTAATAGCAATCTCCGAAATGTCTTGTCTGAGCTCAGGTGATAGTACTGAGGAAGAGGAGCTGCTGCTCTTAGAAGCTGTTTGGGAAGAGGAACAAAATGTTGGAGGTGGAGGTTTAACTTGTTCAATTAACGGTAGCATTGTGATATAAAAACACTTATTAAATATAAACCTTAAATAAAATATTGCTTAAATACACGTGAAACAAACTGAAAGCAAAACTTAAACATTTCTTTGGCAATCGGAGAAAACAGCGTGGCGTAGTATGGCGTAGCTTAGCTTTCTGTGTGGATCAACACATTCAAATACATGGCCTGCTATTTTTCTAAACAGTTAACAGAGCAAACTCTAGCTTAGCTTAATTTTCAGTATGAACCGTCCTTAACAGTTTAGGAAAACAGCATGACCTGCTATTTTTCTAAACAGTTAGCAGATCAAATATTAGCTTAGCTATCAGTGTGAACCGGCCTAACCTGTTTAGGTAAAACTATCCTCAGTACACACGCCCGGGATTCGAACTGTGATATCCCCTCCATTGGCAGTCCAGTAATCTATGTCGATAGTGACTGCGACTATCAAAGCGTGTCCTCTCCGAGTTACTTTCGCTTATGTGCGTTCAATTGAGTACATTTCTGCAGCAAACCAAATAAAAGTTCACGCTTTGTGAAAGAGAAGACCCGTGCAGTTGTCCTTTGGTCCGTGGCGTAACAGAGTAAGCTTGACCCCTCTCCCCCTCCCCCTCTTGCAAGGTTTATTTTCGGGGCCCCTTTTCCAAGTCATCTAACACCTTAATAAATGTTATAATAATTAATTGTCCTAAATAGTTTCTAATTTAATAATCACACTATATAATGACTGTTTTCGCCTCGGTTTTGTGTCGGGAACGCCATCAGTCAGTCCAATTGATTGCATGAAAATAAAAAAAAATCTGCGTTATTTAAAACCTAATGAAATAATATTAAACTAATGTTATAGCTTAGTTATAATTTACAACACTATAAAATTAACATATTTAGCTAACTAAATTGTCAATAACCAGGACATAAGTTATTTGATTACAATTATTTCCACCAAATTTATAATAATCTAAAGTTCCCTTTCGTGGGCCACCTTATACCAATGTGCACCCCCGCACTGTAGGCCCTGTGAGTCTGGGTGTTACGCCACTGCGTTGGTCCGTGCGTATAAACTCTACAGGTCGCAAATCGAGATAATTTGACCCCTATTGTTTTGTTTTCGCTTCGTATATAAACCTCGTTTGCTTTAGTTTTGCCAGTGAGGGGTAGGTCAGGGTTCGAATCACGGCTGGGTGTATTAAGGGCGGCTTTCCCACTTTCCCTCCGCGCAGTACGGGTACATTTCCATTAAATTCTCTCTTCTCCAACCCTTTACTAATGTAACCTAAATAGACGGACTATAGGATGCGGTAACCACTATTTTGTTTTTTTAATTACTCCACATGTTAGTACGGATCCTTCAGGTACCCCTCACTCACGCCACCTTGCCAATTATGTCCGTGTTCGTGTGTGAAGTGTTTTCCTTATCAGTTACTCACGGCTTCGTTCTTTGTCTAGGTCCACCGTTGGAACTATTTGAAAGATAATATGAATTATCAGGATACTTTTCCATATTACATTGATAAATAAATGGTACGGCACAATCTCTTATACTTTTTCTCAGAGTATGATTTAGAATAAAATTTTCAATAATTAGTCTACAGTAGACTAGCCATATATTATTATAATTTAAAATAATTTTAGTACCACCACGTCTTATTTATCCGTGCGAGTTATACGCTATTTATTATTGTTCTCTTAAAAAAAGTAAAGAATGTAAAACACAACCCAGACATTCATTTTTAACAGGATCATTATAGCCATTTTCAAAATAATTTGAATTTAAAAAAACAGTAAACACAATTAAATTTAAAGATATATATAACACCACTATTTTCTTTCAAGCTGTGATCATAAAACATAAAAAAAAGTTTAAGCTACTGCCTCAAGTACAAACAGACAAAAGGACTTAAAAGGTAGAACTCACTTTTTTTTAAGTTTGGGGGCACATCAAATATCAATATCCATCATAAAAATTACCATAAATCCTCACTGTTTAAATACTTTTAAATAAAATATTAATTTAAGGGAGGTATTCTGTTTGTGTACCCCAAATAGGGTGCTACCAGTGTTGGGCGGATTCACGGTACATTATTTTTGGAAAAATTCCCAGTAATATTCGTGAGAATGTCTTAAGCTTATAACTATGAAGATATCCCTACCAACTCATCTATTAAAAAAAATAATATCATAGCTTAATTCAGTATAATAGTAATAATAATTAATTGTACTGTAAAATAAATTGTTTTTAATTCTAATAAATTTGAATTTCATATTTAAGTAAACTCAAATATTACCAAACACACCATAAGCTTTTAGTCGGGAATATTTTCTAAAAAAAAAAAGTCGGCATAAATGTCCCAAGGTGTTGTGTAGAAGACCTCTGAGTATATCCATTCAGGGTCCTTGATGGTCTCAACCCAAAACATGTGTGGCTAGATTCACCAAGGCAATAATCTACATTGGTGACCTGGTGGTCTAGGGATAAGGTGTCAGACTTCTGTGCTGGGGTCCGGGGTTCAATCCTCGGTCCCGGCATAGATTTATATGATTAACAAACCCTTCCTTTACCCCTGACAATACGTGTATTAATCACAACTTGTGAATATGTAGAATGCCATGCCTCCACCGTTGGTTCGGATCCCACGTTAAACTGTAGGTCCTCCATTTCATCTCACAATCACCCTACCATTACACATTAGCTTAAGTGCGTGTAACTCAAACGGGTAGTAAGACACGGTGCTAATAGTAATAATAATAATAATAATAATAATAATAATAATAATAATCTACATTAAATTTGAGCTTAGTGGTTCAGCCAGTCATAAATAAGACACACCAACTGAACAATGTAACAAAATGAAATAAGGAGACAATACATTATTTCCGCTTGTTTTTTATTGTTACAAGAGATATAGTATCGTATATTCATAGGAAGAACCTTCATTATCTGACATAAATAAAAGTTACTACACTGGATATCATCGCTGAGAGAACAGCATTGTTACTATTGGGAAACAGCGTTGTCATTCTCTCTTTTTCGTGTGGTTTATCTCCCCTCAAATATGAGACAAGTTTCGCAACGTTGGTTAGTCGAGGTTGCCAGTAGTTACTTCTTACCCCAGTACACCACCTCTTGACATAACTGAGAGCGAGGAGATTTGACAACAGTTAACTGAGAAAGAGCGAAAATAAAGCGTTTCTCTATAAGATCTGCAGATCCTTCAGCAATGATATTGGGTGTGGATCTTTTTTCACGTATTTATACATCAGGTCACGTTATCTCTAGCTGTCCCTTTTGATATATATCAGCCATATCAATAAAATTACACTAATAACATAATAAAATGTTATCAATGTTGACCGCAAAAAATATGTTTGTATTTCTTAAAAGGTTCTTCCGATTAAAATTAGACTGTAAGTTTACCTGTAAGCCTCACCACTGTCCTATCCAGTGTACTATAAATAAATAAGTGGTGGATTAGGAAAATAAGAGGTCTGGGAAGGGGGACGACCTTAAGCACCGAAAGAAAAGGAGGTCTGGGGGGGTTCCTCAGAATATTTTTTAACATAACTATCTAAAAAGTGGGGGGAAGGGGGATTCTACAGTATAATACCAACATCAAATTCAAAATTGCGCTAACTATGTCATAGATCACCCCATTCCTCATTAAAGTAAGTCAGTTAAAGGAAGTTAAGCCATGATTATCAGTAGCATCGGACGTGGTCTCTTAAATACATAATTATTGTAAATGCATTTTTTTAAAGATCAAAGCAAAGGCCTTACAGGGAATAATGAAATGAATATTACTTGTAGTAAGATATTGTGTGCGTATCAAACTATTCTCGCTCATTTTGTTGGAGGAAAGTGGGGGGAACTGGGAGGCACCCCCTTTTTTATTTACCCATAACTACACCACTAGTCTTATTCAGAAGCGGATTTATACTATAGGCCCACTAGCCACGGGCCTATGGGCGGCGGCTTTAGGGGACGGCAGATTTTTGATAGCATTATTTTTTATTATAATTACGTACAGTAGCCCTATGGCTTCTTTGGTGCTGACTGACAGCTTTGAAAAGTTACCAGACCAAATTATGTATCCCTACGTCGAACCATATGATCTTCAAAAACATATGTTTAGCAGCTGTCACTTTTGACGGTCAAAATTTATGTATATACCTAAATATTGACTATCAGAAGTCAGCTGTAAGTTGTCAGTCAGCACCAAAGAGGCCGTGGGGCTACTGTATAAAAATTAATGACTAACACTATCGAAATAGTTCAAGTTAAAGTCAGAACGACAATATTTATTTTTAAATAACTGTACTTTGGAATCGCTTTGTAACTGATGTCAGTCTCCCCTTCTTCATAATGTTACAATAGCCCCATGAGTAGGGGGGATTGTCGATTCCGATTACACAAAAGAAATCTTAATTGGAGAACAAAGGGCCAATTAAGGGCTAGGGGGGTGG
>CABFVX010001039.1:136143-198594 GCA_902151425.1 Timema shepardi | reverse complement strand
CGCGTCTTACTACCCGTTCGGGTTATACGCACTTACGCTAATGTGTAAAGGTAGGGTGATTGTGATATGAAATGAAGGACCTACAGTTTAACGTGGAATCCGAACCACGGTTGAGGCCTGGCATTTCCCACATTCACAAGTTGTGATTAATACACGTCTTGTCAGAGGTGAAGGAAGGGTGTGGATAAAAGTTAAAGTCCTAAACAAATTCCACAATTTTAATAAAAAAAAGGTCAAGACTTGTTGGTATTAATACGTGTAGAAATTAAACGGAACGAATCTGCTTCAAGCAGTATTTTATTTATTTTGTCCTAAAACGTTTTTGTTGTTTTAAAAAAACTGACGTCACCCCGCGCTCCCTCCACCTCACCTTAATTCGAAATAACTCCTCAGTTATTTAGTCTCAAGGAGGGTCACTTGCAGAGCTTTATTACACTTTCATATCTATTTTATTTATATCTATCTATCTATCTATCTATCTATCTATCTACACGGCCATCCGAGCTCTATCTGTGTTTGTCCGCCTCCATTCTTCTCGGTCTTGTGCCAATATGTCTTCCTTGTCCGGGTTCGTTCCAATCCCTCTCAATATTTTACAAGATAAAAATATATCTATCCTATTAAGTATATATTATAAAATATTAGTGCCATGACATCTTTAGAAATTTGACCCCTAAAGTTTCTCCAATAATTAAAAGGAAGTAACCTAAGCGTGGAGTTTGTAAGAATATATTCTGTTCGTACCGTAATACAATTAAACTGTTAATTGCTTCACGCATGTCCATGATCATCTTTAAGATTCCACCATTTTCTTTGATTAAACTCCAGGTGGATCTTTTATTAAGGATTTGTAAAAAGTAGGCTTATTGTTTCGTCAAAGATCAGATTCAGGCAGTGGAATACCGCAGCTTTTAGTTATGTTGAACATTTTAACGAGAGAGAAGTCTATGGTTAGTCTTACAAACAAGTCAAGGATCAAAATATTCCGTCTGTTGATAAAGTTTTGGAGAAATTAACTTAACCTAAGCACGTTTCTGGGGTCAAACTGTCCAAGGCGTCACTCTCACGATAGACTTGACTGCTGATGACGGGGAGACTAAGGTTCGAACCCCGGCTGGTTGTATCAAAGGTTGTTTTCACTCTTCCTTCGCGTAAATGCTGGTACATAACCTCTAAAGTCTATCTTCCCCGACCCTATTCTATTTGCGGAAATTATTTGGTAGCTTATTTAAGCGTACAGCCCGAACGGGTAGTAGGACCTGGTGACAAAAATAGAATAACCTAACCTAAGACATGTTCAGATTGACCAAAGTAACGAACAGACCTATTATAAATGTCCCTCTTACGGTTTTTAAACGTAGGCCTACTATAGGACTTACCCGAAAGAGCCTAATCTATCTACAATTTATACCCTCACTCAAGCCATTACGCAGTTAGCGATCTTAACTTCTAAACTGTAATTTTTCCTTAGATTAAACATAGGTCCTTGTTGCTGTGAGTGGAGTAATGACCGTCTAGCGTGCGTGTCAAGGAAGAGATAGCGTGGCTGCCGGCAGATGGCAGCAGCAGTTGTGCGTGGATCCCATCCCTCCCCACTTCCCCTCCTTCCCAAACAGCCAGCTCCCCTCCCAGATACAGCTACTCTGAAATCTCCCCCTTCCAAACCACAATCAGTCACAGATAATAATTTATAACTGTAGGGACCGACATTTTAGCCCCCCTAGCCTCTGTGTAAACAGGATGTGCTGCTATCTAGCGGCGAGCTTCCGTTCAATGGATAACAGAGAAAGAGAGAGCAGCGAACTAGTTACACTTTCTGATCACGTTGATTATCCCCTTTAAACGTGCTCCTTGAAATAAGTGGGTGTGTTATAGGCCTTCTCTCGTATTGACGCAACACTTTTTCATAAACACGCTCTTAATAAACGATTGAGCGGCTTATAACCGTAGCCTTGGATGATATGTTCCACATTTTGTTCCTTTGGAAAGTCTACAGTTCAACTTTCATCGACAGCTGACAGCTAGAAGAATTACTTGATGTACTTTCACGTAGGCCTACCTGCCTCGGTGGCGTAGTTAGCTATCGCGCTAGTCATGTTGAGCTAGACTACCGAGGACAGGGAGATCAAGGTTGGAATCTCGGTCGGGTGAACTGGGGTGGGGGGTCCTAAATGGTTTTCCACTCTCCCTTCACGCAAATGCGGGTTCACTCCCTCTAAATTCAACCTTCTCAAATATTAATCCATTTGTGTAATTAGTACTTAAGCGTATAAGCCGAAGGAGTAGTAAGACGTGGTGCTAAATAAATAATACTTTCACGTATTCATACGTCAAGTCATGTGATCTGCAGTTGTCACTTTTGATAGATATTATCAATACTTATCAAATAGCAATAATAAAAGGAGTACGGTAAAATTTTATCAATGATGAGCACAGCCAAATGTGTTTGTATTTTCTAAGATCGTCTTCCTTCCAGAATCATGCTGTAGTTTACCGTTATATGTACCAAAATATCGACTTGTTTTATCTAGTAGCCTATCCATCAGGATTATAGGCTACATATATATACACATATATTAAATAGGTACGTTAATGGAGTTAATTGATAGAGGTATAATTATTTTGTAGAAAATATAAATTATATAGTGCCAGAGCCTCCCTTGAATGTAAACTAAAAATATTTCTTAGGCACTAAATTATTTACAATGAATTAACAGAGCAAGATTTAACGATATGATATGATATGATATGATATGATGATATGTAAAGGCCTCCTTACACACTCAATATTATTTGGTCAATATATTGCGTGAAAATGAATCCACCTTAGATCAATATTATTGTGTAATTGCTCAGTCAGCATCGGTAATTGTTAGAGAAGGTATGTCACGAAAAAGATTAATTTTTTCTTATCACAGTTCATATGTGCCTCTGATTTTATTTTTCACAAAGCCGGCAGTGACTTACAAGTCTTACAAATCAAATGATCACAATACATACCCATATCTCTGACATTATTTATGTGTTATTACATATAGGCCTACACCACACAAATAAAATAGCTTCTGTTACCTTTGTGCATGTCAATAGAAATAAGTTATTCTTTCGTCTTTGTTTGTTCTTTTTTTCTCCGAAACAGACATTGCCGGTATTTTAGGTTAGAGAAAACAGAACCACTAGAGGGCTATATTGTGCAATAACCGCCTTACACGGTTCAATAGTATTGACGAAGCTTCAATATATTGACAAAACTTCAATAAATATTAAAAACTTGTAGACTCCTCAATATATTGCGCAAACCTCACCCTACCTTCACACGATCAGTATTATTGTGCAAACCTCACCCTTACCTTCACACGATCAGTATTATTGCGCAAACCTCACCCTACCTTCACACGATCAGTATTATTGCGCAAACCTCACCCTACCTTCAAACGATCAGTATTATTGCGCAAACCTCGTCCTACCTTTACACGATCAGTATTATTGCGCAAGCCTCATCCTACCTTCACACGATCAGTATTATTGCGCAAACCTCATCCTACCTTCACACGATCAGTATTATTGCGCAAGCCTCACCCTATCTTCACACGATCAGTATTATTGCGCAAGCCTCACCCTACCTTCACACGATCAGTATTATTGTGCAACCCTCACCCTATCTTCACACGATCAGTATTATTGCGCAAACCTCACCCTACCTTCACACGATCAGTATTATTGTGCAACCGTCACCCTACCTTCACACGATCAGTATTATTGCGCAAACCTCACCCTACCTTCACACGATCAGTATTATTGCGCAAGCCTCACCCTATTATTATTGTGCAACCCTCACCCTACCTTCACACGATCAGTATTATTGCGCAAACCTCACCCTACCTTCACACGATCAGTATTATTGTGCAACCCTCACCCTACCTTCACACGGTCAGTATTATTGCGCAAGCCTCACCCTACCTTCACACGATCAGTATTATTGTGCAATATGCAATATTGTGTAACAATAATGAGCGTGTAAGGGGGCCTGAACGTGTAGTTTTAGCAACGGTGCAATGTTAGGCGAATGTTTTGGACGTTACACGAGCACGCCGCGAATCGTCTGATCCATCAGTCGCTGAGAATATTCCGAACAGACGGCTGATAGTCGCTGATGATGGCTTTATTGCTCGCTATGTATCTGATGATGGAAAGTGAAAATAAACTTGGACGTCGTCGTTGGTGGAAAACAAGGCCGTTGCCAGGGGGGATTCGAGGGTTCAAACCCCCCGAGAAATTTTATTAGCATAAATATATATATGGCTTTATTTATGGTTCAAACAATATCAAAATTAAGATACAAATACAAATTAGGGGGCTGTGTTACCATAAAAATTACTTTAGAGAGCTTCTAGAGGTGTTAAATATTTAGAAATTTTGCTAGTCTTTGGCGTTTTGGGGGTTATTTTACCATAAAAAAAATACTTTACAGAGCTTCAAAAAGTGTTTAATATTCAGAAATTTTCCCAAGCCTTGGGCAGCTAGAGGATTATTTTATCACGAAAAAAACTCCTTCAGAGAGCTTCTAGAACATTTATCACTTAGAATCTTTTTTTTTTCTAGCCTTCCGCGATTGGGGGATGTGCCCACTAAACCCCTCCTGAAATTATTGGCTGGCTACGGCCTTTGTGGAAAACACAGCTCTATAAAAAGAGACAGGGCTCAGAATTAATGTCAGATTTAAAGTGTCAACAAATAAGTGGACTATATAAAAACTTCACATGGAAATCACTGACTAATTTTAAGTTTTTAATAACATTAATTGGACCAAAAATATCAAAACACGATATTATAATGAGATCAGCCATTTCAGTTCAGTAGTATTAGTTAAAAATAAGTAAACTACATATTGTAAATAATAATTATGTAGTAAGTATGCATATAATATGTAATAAATACCTTTCCCAGTACCCTCGCTATTTTTAGTCTTGCCCTTTCATCTTCGATACGATGCTAGCAAACTTATCATTTTTCTTACTCTGAAACTTGAAAACAACAACTGGACACGGGAATCGAAGCCGGGACCTTTGGCTTAGTACGCTAATCCTCTAACCACTGAGCTATTCAGGAATAGTCCCGTGTTCAGGGCCATTCTTCACTCATATTTTAAGGCAGAGTCCTTGATGGACGTGCGGAAATTGTCGGCTACAAATGTGTGATTTTATTAAGATCACGAGCTATCGGATAACGCGGCCACCTTCGACTCGGTAGTTGGCTTTTCGCTGCCAATTGTACAGTTATTATAATTGTAAGGGAGAAACTATCTGTACTGCACATTAAGTTACCCTCGACTGGTGACCAAGAGACGCATATAGGGAAACACTGTATCTCGCGTCTGCGACTCACCACCCCACGTCTGCGGTCGCAGACGCGAGACGCGCTGAGAGAATCCTACCTTAAAGTAAGTAAAGTAAATAAGTAGATTTAGATAAGTAAATTAAAATAGAAAGAAATTAAGTAGGTCAACAAACCACCATTCGCACATTTTCCACGAATCACACCCAAAAGTACACCGCGAGGGCCTTTGTTTTCGCTCCAAAAACCGACAACCGACGGATCAGAACGTAAAACAGCTATGAAATGTTTTAAACACGGCAGTGTAGCGTATCAATTAATTGACGTGTTGACGTGAAATAGCTAAATTATGCGATAGCTCATTTAAATTTTCTTCGTAAACCTTTGTTACAGTTTCGTCTGCGGACATTCGTTGCTCAATTAAAAAATATAGGTTATGGTTGCTAGCAAATGATTCTTCCACTTTTTTCTGAAAATATTTTCACATTTAAATGTTTAAATTCTGATGGCAGACATATATAATTCCAAATCCCAGCCGCTTGAAAAGTTTTTCATTCGATGTTTCGGTACTTGTAAAGAAGAGCTATTTCGTTTTTATATTTATATATGAAAGATATTTTGGTCACTTCTGAATAGAGAAAAGACAAACATATAGATTCTACAATTTTACGAAGCCTTGAACTTTAACTCAAATGGCATCGAGCTTCTTAACTGGGCCACTTTAAACAGCCTATTTTAGGTACTTGCTAATATGTTTAAGCTTATTTATTTTAGATTACAAATAAATCTTAGACAAGAGTTGGCTTTTTAAAATTTTCTGTCTTAAGATTAATTTTAGCATCGCGTGGGTTATAGACTACGCATATTTACTAATTACTCTGAACTAGGAATGAGAATGGTTGAATTTAGAGGAAGTGTGGCTGCATTTGCATGGAGGCAGAGTGGACAACCATTTAAGACAAACCATCCATCCTCAGTACACCCGACTAATATTCGAATCACGAACTTCCTGTAATTGGCAGTCTAGTCTATTGCGAGAGTGATACCTTAAACCATGCGGCCACCGAAGTGGTATTTTAAGTTTTTATTCATGTCCAGAAGTTCTGAGGAGAAGTCAAGGTATGACAGGACCAATGATTCACATATGAGTGATTTTACGTCACTAGGTAATATATGCTTGAATTTATGGAGATGTTTTAAACAATAATACGAATTTTGTAGGCAACTCAAGATAAAACATGTTTTCCCCGGGTTATATTGTCATAAATTACTATTACTAAGTTATTATAGTGCTTTATCACACTATCAACCTGTAAGCCTATGTTTGGATCGACATATATTATTTTTAAAAGTAGGGGACTTTGCGGTCTTGGGGTAAGGTGTCAGACTTCTCTGCTGGCGGCCGGGGTTCAATCCTCGGTCCCGGCACAGATTTATCTGATCACCAAACCCTTCCTTAACCTCTGACAAGACATTTTGTGAATGTGGGGAATGCCAGGCCTCCACCGTGGTTCGGATTCCACGTTAAACTGTAGGTCCTCCATTTCATCTCACAATCACTCTACCATTACACATTAGCGTAAGTGCGTATAGCCCGAACGGGTAGTGAGACGCGGTGCTAATAATAATAATATTTTTAACAGATTACCACAATCTATCAACATGCTAACATTAAGCTTCGGGCAGTTTAGGTTGCACCAATCCGACAAAATGCTTAGTTCTTTATTTATACCTTTCATTAAGTTACTTCACAAATATCTTCTGGGGGAAATGAAAGTAAACTTGAATGTCCTCCGCGTATTGGTGAGACGAGATAGAGTTTTAAACCATCTAGGCGTTAAAATTACGTCTGGTGAAAATGATAGAGGACGTAATATACTGACTTGTGGGACTCTTGCAGTTACTGGTTTCAAGTATATACTGACTTGTGGGACTCTTGCAGTTACTGGTTTCAAGGATATACTGACTTGTGGGACTCTTGCAGTTACTGGTTTCAAGGATATACTGACTTGTGGGACTCTTGCAGTTACTGGTTTCAAGGATATACTGACTTGTGGGACTCTTGCAGTTACTGGTTTCAAGGATATACTGACTTGTGGGACTCTTGCAGTTACTGGTTTCAAGGATATACTGACTTGTGGGACTCTTGCAGTTACTGGTTTCAAGGATATACTGACTTGTGGGACTCTTGCAGTTACTGGTTTCAAGGATATACTGACTTGTGGGACTCTTGCAGTTACTGGTTTCAAGGATATACTGACTTGTGGGACTCTTGCAGTTACTGGTTTCAAGGATATACTGACTTGTGGGACTCTTGCAGTTACTGGTTTCAAGGATATACTGACTTGTGGGACTCTTGCAGTTACTGGTTTCAAGGATATACTGACTTGTGGGACTCTTGCAGTTACTGGTTTCAAGTATATACTGACTTATGGGACTCTTGCAGTTACTGGTTTCAAGTATATACTGACTTGTGGGACTCTTGCAGTTACTACACTGGACCCAGAGTAGGATGTGCACTTTCAATTAGCCCATTCCTTGCACTGACTACACTGGACCCAGAGTAGGATGTGCAGTTTCCATGAGCCCATTCCTTGCACTGACTACACTGGACCCAGAGTAGGATGTGCAGTTTCCATGAGCCCATTCCTTGCACTGTTTACACTGAATCCAGTCTTTTGAAGGTGGCTCTAGATATGGATCACTACAAATTAAATAGCCAAGTTTTTGCTGCTCATGATACGTTTTTCTTAACCTCGTTGGCCTCTTTTGACTTGAGTTTTTCTTGCTGCAGTTTCTTAACAGGAGTAGACGTCAACCTCTCAGCTCTCTGGCCTTTTCATTTTATGAGTGCAATTTTTTCATTGTCAATTTTTGGAATAGATCTTAGGTCAAAAGGAATGAGAGTTTTATTTTGTTTTGTTTCCGGTCTTAAGTGCGGGTGTCCTTAAGACAGTTGCTATTGATGTAGACTTAGCTGGGCTACTTGCTTGAGAGGGGAAACACCCGACGTAGTAGGTATAGTTTTGTCCAAATTTACATCACCAGTGTTTGGGTGGCCCTCTGAATAATTTGGGCGATCTGTTACAGTGGCTGGAGTAAAGTCTTCAATAAAAATATGTGGGCTGTAAGGAAAGCTACAGATTTTTTGAAGCAACTGTCAACATTTTGAATTTAAATCCTTCTAAGTAAGTAACCACAAATATTTTGCAAATATACTGATTAATGATTCGACCAGCATGAAAGACATTCGTCTCTTGCTCAAAATGTTTCTCTACAGGCCCATACACAGACACATCAAGGGGCTGCATTTTGTAAGTTGTGTGAGGTGCAAATGAAACCAAATCTATGTTGTTTCAGGTGGCATATTTCAAAGCTGGATAATATTTATGAGCTTCATGATTGTCAAGAAGAAGTATGATTTTTTTTTCTCTTTTGCAGGCCTTACAGTTTCAATAAAGAACTTAAGCCACTCAAGAAACTTTGGTGCAACATCCTTTAGTTCGGGAGGGGGTAGGGGGGGGGAAGGAGGCACAATCTAAAAGTTTTTCTTGCATCCTTTTCCTAGCAAAAATAAAAAATGGGGAATAAACGAACCTACTGCATTGCAACAACAAACTACAGTTGCTAACTCTCTGCGCTCAGCACTAGCTATCACCCCAACTAGTATTTTCCCTCGAGTACTCCAACTCTTTGGTGGCCTATTGGTGGTCGTATGGATACCTGTTTCATCCATATTGTAAATATAACTGTGTCCAGGATTGTTCTTTTCTGCTTGTTCCCAGTAAATTGAAAAGAAACACTCAATTTGAGGCCTATTAAACCCTCTTTCACGGGCAATAGAAGTAGGCTCCAGAAACCGTAACAAAACCTCAGAATGGCAATTTTTAAACTTGAACAACCATTCTTCTCCAGCCCTTACGTTTTTGAACGAGTGATTTATTTGTTTAGCTTTTTCATACTCAAAAACTAATTTAAAAAAATCTTTTCTAGTTAATCCATAAAATAATTGTTTCCATAAATTTAAGATAATCTTTCAACTCATCCTCCTGTTGACGCGTGAAGACTGTTTGGAATCTACCTAGTTGTTGTTTTTCCCACTTAATCCCTTCATCGAGTGGTGATAAAAAGTTGAAAAGGGAATTTCATACTTTTTTGATACATATCATATGATTTGTGTTTTAATGTCCTTTAACGTATTTTTCATTGAATCTTCGGACCAACTAGCCCGTTCTGTTTTTATTTTGTAGTTGTAAACCATTCAAAAAGGTTATAGGGCCCATATAAGTAAACTATATATTTAAATGTGAATAGTGGGGGCGTATTTAGTTTATTAAAACGTATAGCATTGAATAGAAGCCTAATATCCTATTCAAATCAATATAAACTTAAAAAATGACATAACTTAGAAGAATAAACTCAGAGTACCCGGGCATAGTGGATGGGCTATTCGCTTTACCCTATCCTCTTTGCCCGGCATACTCTTTGCCCTATCCTCTTAGCCCGGCATACTCTTTTTTAAATTCACTTCTAATATTTGGGAAAAGGGTTTTTTCACAAACCAAGTTTATTAGTGCAATCTATTAGGAAAGGGTATTATATCAGATGAACAAAGATAAAAAAATTACATATTCTTAAAACAAAATGATATAAATACGATTAACAAACCTTAAGAAATATTTAAGGAACCACACAAAATATTTCACAGAAAGTTTGTATAAACCCTTCAATTTCAAAGGCTCAAACACTACTATTTTCTAGGATTGACAACTCCTCGCTCTCGCCTGGAAACCCCAAAGCTTTATCTTCATCCAATTCCAAGAAATAACCATTAGGTCGCTTTGCCCTGCTTCCCCTATCTGTCCCGCATTACTCTGTAATGTGTGGTCTATGCCAGGGCCAATCTTGTTCGAATATTGCGGAGGTGGATGAATATTAGATTAAGACGAGGAAATAGGTAATTAAATAGAAAATTGTTTGGAAAATTCCGACATTTATTATCTAAGTTAGATACGGAATATGAGACAGATGTTGTAGCGGGGGTCAAGATTATATCGAGGCATATAATAGCCAAGCATCGACACCAAAAAGAAAAAAAATTAGAACATTTAATGAACCATTAACTTTAAAATAAACTTAAATTTAACGTTGTGGATTAAGCCTCTTGGGGATAGCACGTAAGAAAACACGCGCTGACTACTCTACCTCTGGGTGGTGTGGCGTTGACTGCTCTACCTCTGGGTGGTGTGGAAGCTGACTGATCTACCTCTGGGTGGTGTGGCGCCGACTGCTCTACCTCTGGGTGGTGTGGCGCTGACTACTCTACCTCTGGGTGGTGTGGCGCTGACTGCTCTACCTCTGGGTGGTGTGGCGCTGACTACTCTACCTCTTGGTGGTGTGGCGCTGACTGATCTACCTCTAGGTTTTGTGGCGCTGACTACTCTACCTCTGGGTGATGTGGAAACCAGTACACAGTAAACCATTATGCTAACTTAAATATTATCTTTATAATTCATTTCACAACTTAATAAATTTCTCAGTTTACCTTCCTATTTCTATTGATTCTATTTTTATCAATTTAGAATATATATTGTTCCTTACTTCAATTAATTAGGTTTTTTATGAATTTATGTTTTATGACTGGAATAGATAAAAATCGTTTAGGCCTATAGCACTAAAAAATAACTGCAAACTGCCTAGAATTTAAAAATATAGCAAACGCCCGAAAATTAAATATTTGGACCTCCTTTTACTCAGATACAAGCAATCGCACGACAAAAGTGTAGGTCCTATAAAACAGTTTTTGTAGAAAATATATCCACCTTTAACTTTCATAACCACATATTTTTCTCTTAAGTTGATACTAACCGAGATATTTACAACTTTATTAAGAAATGTAATTTTTTGGCATTTTTTTCAAGATGGCAGCCAAATCCGGGCCTATCACGGGGTACAAAATTAGCCTGTGTTTTCTGACATCTAACCAAACCGATCAATATTAACTTAATTCCAGCTTGTCCGGAATTATTCCCGCTACCAATGTAGGCCTACAGTACGCACTGTAGGGGGCCTACTTGTCGACTGCGGTACAAGTTAAGTTATAGTTTTTATTTTTGTGCTTGGCTTGGCTTGGTCCTACTTACTAATTATCAATTGTTTGGTTGTAGATAACCTAATCGTTGTTCTTAGAAAGTTGAAATTAACTCCACTGCCACGGACCACACAAAGTACAGACTTACGAATCTAGACTATATTTACACGTAGATCTGTGCGGACTAAGAATCTAGACTATATTTACACGTAGATCTGTACGGACTAAGAATCTAGACTATATTTACACGTAGATCTGTGCGGACTAAGAATCTAGACTATATTTACACGTAGATCTGTGCGGACTAAGAATCTAGACTATATTTATACGTAGATCTGTACGGACTAAGAATCTAGACTATATTTACACGTAGATCTGTGCGGACTAAGAATCTAGACTATATTTACACGCAGATCTGTGCGGACTAAGAATCTAGACTATATTTACACGTAGATCTGTGCGGACTAATAATCTAGACTATATTTACACATAGATCTCTACGGACTAGCAATCTAGACTATATTTACACGTAGATCTGTGCGGACTAAGAATCTAGACTATATTTACACGTAGATCTGTGCGGACTAAGAATCTATTATTTACACGTAGATCTGTACGGACTAAGAATCTAGACTATATTTACACGTAGATCTGTGCGGACTAAGAATCTAGACTATATTTACACATACATTTGTACTGACTTGAACGGATCGTAGGGAACTACGAACAGTTGCAAAGAACTCTTTTTGATTCTATGTGTATATTAATAGGCCTATATTATGTCTAGAATCCTTGCCACACGTTCCAATAATATGAAACAAATTGTACAAAAAGTTTTAATAAATCATGTTGATAAGTTTTAGCTTAGGATCTAAATGAATCAAATAACCAAAGCTATTATTTATGCATTTTAGTGGGGATTACAACATCTAGATATAATACTCTGAAAATTGAAAAATGACACCTGCACACGGGAATCGAACCCGGGACCTTGGGCTTAGTACGCCAATCCTCTAACCACTGAGCTATCCAGGAATTGTCACGTGCCCAGAGTAATTCTTCACTCATATTTTAAGGCAGAGTCTATGATGGACGTGCGGAAATCGTCGGCTACAAATGTGTGATTAATTAAGATCACGAGCTCTCGAATAACGCAGCCACCTTGACTCGGTAATTGGCTTATTATTGGCTATTTGATTCATTAATATGCAATCCCGCACAATAATAATAATAATTGTCAAATGGCTGCAATAGTAATCCAATTACCGAGTCAAGGTGGCTGCGTTATTCGAGAGCTCGTGATCTTAATAAAATCACACATTCGTAGCCCAAGATTTCCATACGTCCATCATAGACTCTGCCTTAAACTATGAGTGAAGAGTGAAGAATGATGCTGGGCACGGGACGAATCCTGGATAGCTCACTGGTAAGATCATTGGCGTACTAAGTCGAAGGTCCCGGGTTCGATTCCCGTGTCCAGTTGTTATTTCTCAATTTTCAGAATATTATATTTAGGATCTAAATATAAACTGTACTCTTATAAATTAATCGGGAATGTGGCAATGAATGATTCTTAATTTTACAATATCTAAGTATACTAACTTCGAAACAAGATATAGATAGATACGAATCTGGAATATAGCCTTGAAAATACGGGATGGATTCTATTTACGTCATTAAATTTTATGCGCAGTCAAGGCCGTAAAAAGTTAATTTTTATAGGGGGTCCGCTAGAAAATGTTACTTTAACTTTACCCAACAGACATAAAAGGAGGTGGTGGGGTTCTGCCCCTCGCCCTCCACACCCTTTCTACGCCCTTATGCGCAGGGCTTAAACGATTACGGTGGGTTTTGCGAAGTTTGATGTAAACCTGTTTATTTGTCATTGGGCTTTTATTTTAAAAATATATCGTTCTATGACGCAATTCAATCTTTCAATTGTCAAACTATCAACAATTAAATAGGAACACACAGGTCTGAAACAATCTTTCTGACATAAAATGATCGGTGCGGTTTCGTAATGAAACTCAAGCGCTAGTGTCTTATCGGACCTGAATTTTTAAATTAGATAGATCGTGTCTTAGGACGACGTGTCATTCCACCTTTTATTTCAACAAAACAAACCTAAACCATTGTTTATTATCTTCAATAGCATTTAGTGGGCTTGTTTCATCAGTCGGTTTACCTTCAGACACTTCCCAGCTCCCGTAATTTATCGAAACACTGATATACGCTTCTAGCTTGTAAAAATGGGCGGAGACTTTACCGCCCATTTTCACTGAAGCGATTGTTCGACCTGGTTGGTATGGGAGTGGCTTGTGCTTGGCGGGAGAATTCATTCTTACCCACAATGCCATGCTGTAGTTGTGGTGGGGAAGAGACGCGCACGAAAGCGAGTGGTAGAATGGGAAGCTCGTAACTACCTAAAAATGATCATCTTCTCTTAGCTTTGCCCTCCAAACCACGGATCTGATTTAAAACAAATGTATCAAACTATACTGGCGAAATGGTTTAGAGTCTCTATGATGGGTATCAATGTTTCGACGATACTCACTCAAAAGAAAATTAACTGTTGATATTAACAAGAAATATGTATGCCTATTACAGGGCCTCGTAGAATATTGGCGCGCAGTCTGAAAAGTGAGATGCCAATTACAGTTTTGTTAATTTCTCTTGGCTTTCAATTCCTCTATACGTCCGTTAAGGTGGGATGCTAGGAATTGAAAGTTGAGGGTAGTATTTTTTCAGTTTTACAGCAAACTAAATGTACAAAATAAATTAAATACATTTTCAGCAGAAATAAAGTTTCATTTTCTTCATATAGTAATCTCAACAGTAGTTGAATATCTGTCAAGAGTGGTCTAGAATTTTATGAGAACTTTTTCTATTCATTTAGAAAGTTTATCGTAAATTCTAGTAAGTTCATGACAAATATTTAAGAACTTTTGAGGTTACGATGTGACGAAAATGAAACTTTGTTTCTTCTACTGGAGAGATATTTGATTTATTTTGAAAAAAAAAAAAACTATGAAAACTCAAAACACTGCGCTTTTCTCGCGTCCCCTTCTATCACACATCAAATTATCTCGAATATCAGACGTAGGTCGCTGGAGCCGATTTGAAGCTTGGAGGAGTAGGCTACCGTAATATTTTAAATTGATAAACCTACCTTCTGACTAACTGAGATCAATTTTTAATATTCCTTGAAACAATTTTTTATCAATAAAAAATATTTGACTACGCCATCCGTTTAGGGCACATACATTTATTAACTACGCTAGTGGAACAGGTATGAAGAAGGTAAAATTTTAGTGCAGTATACCCGCATTTGCTTGAAGAGAGAGTGAGAAACCATCTATGAAAAACCACCCTGAATACACCCGATGGAATTCGAACCCCTGTCCCCTCGTCATGAGCAGTCCAGACCAAGACGAGAATGACGACTAAGCATAGCCTAATGGTTGGAGATGGTGTTCCCTATTATTAAAAGAATATAAAGTGCAAATAAAATAGTTATATTAATTTTAAGTAAATTACCGAGAGTATAACTAAGTATAAACATATTTAATGTGTCTAATAACTTATCTTACTACTCTTATGATGAATTTCAGCGTAGTTGAGTACAGAGCAGAATATCACACAGTCATGGTAAACCCTATTTATTTATTTTTAAATAGAGTTATAGCTTACTATGTTAATTTTTATTTATTTTTAACAAAGAGCCTATGACTTCCTACTTAGGCTATTAATGGCACTTGCAGGGGAAAAAAATCAAATACGGTAATTTTTTTGTACTTGAGATTAACTCAAAACAAATGAAATCTCTATACAATTGAATACACTTTGGTTTCAAACAGACCTAATTTATTGTGATGACAATAGGACTATTTCATTATTCAAATAGGCCTAATAAAATATATTTTATTGAGCTTTTAACAGGTAATTATTTTATTTAACTGATAATGACTAAACGTTGAAAAGAGAAATTTTAGCGAACATCAACACACCAGGTGTAAATCATTTTAATTACAGGAATGTCCTTATGAAGGAGACAACATTCCAATTAATTTAACTCAAGAGAGATAACTTAGACCTATTCGTTTAATGTTGGGAGCTTCCTATGTTTTACAGACCCATAGCCTCTCCAGATAAATCCGCCCTTGCTTACCAGTTTTTATAAATCCATTTCAAGTAATGTTTTAATATGGCCTAGTTAAGCGCATCCGTCGAAACTTGCACCTAAGGCCGCTTACCCACGAGTCGAAACAAAAGCAACATCGAACAAAACATTTTATTCGAAGAAAATAAAACAGTTCGACGAAGAAATTTACATTATATTTAAATTGGAGCGTTCGCACAGACCAAAACTTAATTGTTTTAAAAGAAGATTTTTGCTTCTAGATCATCGAACTGTCTGATGGTCAATATTCTACGGGGGGGATCTGTTGCAATGGCTGCATGGTCTAAGACGTCACTCTCAGAGTAGACTAGAGAGCCGATGAAGGGGAAATCGTTGGTTGAATCTTGGTCGGGTGTATTCGATACCATTTTTATCTATTAGGATAAAATGTAGATGTTTTTAGGGATCATGTAGGCAGTAGCGGCTTTTCAGCCAGAGGCAAGGGCCTTCTAGTTGGGTGGTCGGGGAACCCCCAGTCCTTGAGTTGATAGTTGTGGGGATACGCACGATACAACATAAATGCTTTTTAAGTAAAGTTTTCAGTCGTTCCCCTGGCCAGGGGGAAGTTTGATAACAGCACAGGAGAACATTTGGCCCATGTTTTGGGAGGTGACCAATAGGAATGTTTAATTGTAGTCTACTTTTTATTTCCTGGAAGCTTATGTATGTAATGTTTTAAAAAGTCTTGCAGCCCGGCAGTGAGACTCACTAATGGTTTCTGTTTTAGTTCTGATCGGCCATTATATGTGCTCGGATTATTTTTATTTAAAATGTCCCAAGTTGAGGACTTGTGTTCGTTGATTATCGCGCGGGATAGACAAAAAATATATATAGTTTCTCCATGATTAATATTTAATGAACCTAATAACTGATAAGGGCTAACTCTATCGGACATTCTCAAATTATAAATTATAAGTTTCACATATTAATTTAAATAAATAGACGCCATTTAGTGAAATAAAATAACAATTTAAATAGATCTATAGCTTGTATTGTGTATTTTAATTAAGTACGTAAACCAACACAACGCATCCATTAAAATGACCCACTGCCAGACCTGTCATTTACAAACCAAACACCAACTCCGCGCCAACCTCCCCTATGTGTCACTCCCGCGCGGTTATATACAGGCTAGACGCGCAGATGCTGGCTGCATTTTGTGGCCGTTTTGGCGCGTGGGATAAGTTACTTAAGGAGTTTACAAAAAGTTTTCCACTCTCCCTCCAAACACCTACTCTAAATATAGTCTTATTCATCCCTAAGACCATTGGAGTAGTTAGTATTCTATATAAACGTAACCCGCTTCGGTGGTTGCGTGGTCTAACGCGCTACTCTCTTGTTGGACTAGACTGCCAAAGATGAGGAGATCGGCGTTCAATATCGTTTGGGTGGACTGAGGATGGTTTTTCCACTCTCCTCCCACGCAAATGAGGGTGCACCTACTCTCAATTATACCTTCCTAATCCCTAAACCATTAGTGTAATTAGTGCATAGGCGTATAACCCGAACGGGTAGTAGGACGTAGTGCTAAAAGAAGTTGGATGGGAACGTTTGAATGACCAATGAACAGGCGCCCGCATGATTTACCTCCGTCCTCTGGGTTTGGAAAGAGTCCTGCAGTCCGTCATCGCCTTGTGTTTGTGTTTTAGAAGTAGACAGTGAAATTATAATTGATTATTTACAGCACCATTCTACTATTGGCGATCAATCTAAGGAGTACCTCAACAGATATAAGGCATTCACGAGCTAAGTTTACCTGGATGACAGCTCGAAATGTTACTAGAAGTAATCCCTAATATATCCCTACGCCAACAGCTGACATCTATCACTTTGGATGACTGTAATGAAAACAGATGGTAATATATTAATGTGATAGTTAACCACAGTAATTTAGGCAAATATTATTTATATATTTATTTGAGGACGGACACAAAGTTTATTTATAGTTTTATTCCCCTTCAAAAAAAAATTCACACCACTTTCACAAAAACTTCTAACGAACATAGCCTCAAAATTGCGATTGATGAATTTTAAACAAGGTGACCTGGCGGTCTAGGGGTAAGGTGTCAGACTTCTATGCTGGCGGCCGGGGTTCAATCCTCGGTCCCGGCACAGATTTATCTTACTGCCAAACCCTTCCTTCCCATCTGACAAGATATCTTGTGAATGTGAGGAATGCCAGGCCTCCACCGTGGTTCGGATTCCACGTTAAACTGTAGGGCCTTCATTTCATCTCACAATCACCCTACCATTACATATTAGCGTAAGTGTGTATAACCCGAACGGGTAGTAAGACGCGGTGATAATAATAATAATTTTAAACCATATGATTGAACATAACGGTAAACAAGTTTTTTACAATGATGCGGTAACGCAGTTGATGAAAATACTTTATTTAGTTAAATCATTCAAAATACGATAAAATAATCATAAAATCGTGTATTGGATGTAAGAAAAACAATTTTCTCTTTTCCAAGTAAATACGATGCCTGTATTAAAAGGTATTGGTTGATGTATGCAATATATCACACAAAATCAGTAACGTTCCAAAACGAAAAATAAGTACTTTTAATCATGTTTAAAATATTGTTTCGAGTTGGACAAAAAGAAATTATTTAAAAAAATGAAATATTATGAGAAAACTTAAGTTTAAGTTATTTTAAATGTAATATGTAACAGGTATTTAAAGATCTTTACATTTATAACAAATCTGTGATCTTTTACATGTGTTGGCAACCCAAAACCTAAACATATGATTTTTGAACTGTCATCCAGGTAAAAACCTATCGTGAATGGAATATACCAATAAGTTCTTACATGGGATGTATTTGGAAAGGAAATGCAATTTCCAGGTAAAATTTTTGTTTTATTTTGATAGATGAAAAAATTAGATAGGAAATTTTGTTTTATTTTCTGTGATAACCCACAGCATCGAACTCCTGTTCGAAGCAGTTGTTCACAACAATTGGTTGTACACTAATTGTTTCGACCAGTGGGTAAGCAGCCAAACGCAACTACAATAGTTTCCCCTACCACCCGGCTTTCGCCCCCAGCGCTCGGACTGATTAGGGGCAGTTGAAAAATGACTCACCCTAAACAGAGAGTGGGGGGTAGGCCTTTCCTCACCCCTAAGTGTTTAGGTTGGAGGGGAGAAAGGAACAAACAGGAAATGGCGGTTATTTTTTTTTGTCTACAAGTTTGGGTTAAAAAGGGGACCAGGTAGTGAGGTATTACCCTCTCTCAGCCAATAAGGGAGGAGGGAATCCCCTGCGGACACCTGCCGCCATCATAATGCATTGTTGAGTCGTGGGTTTCATTCAGGGGAAAGGAAGGGATTCTATTCTTGTCTACTACCCCCTTCTTACCCTCACGCGTCTGTCGACCGGGTAGGAGGGGTAAGACAGTCAGACACGGTCTCAATAGGGCCCACTAGGCCTCAAGGTCGGAAAGTTTCCCCGGCGGACCGGCCTATATGTTAGTTTAAATTAGCCCGCTCATCCACATATCAACCGAAATTTAAAATAAGCAATATCAACACACAAAGGAACCCATAAAGAACCAGCCCTACGTCAACCGTTCGTATTGACTCTGCTTTTGGTAGGGGGAACAGTAGCTGCTAGTTACTAAAAGAATGTCAATATATTCATACGTCAAGTCATGTTATCTGCAGCTGTCACTTTTGATAGTTATTATCAATATCCATACATATACCACAAACAATAAATATTTAGCACCGCGTCTTACTACCCGTTCGGGTTATACGCTTTAAGTACTTAATTACTCTAATGGATTAGGAATTGGGAAGGTTGAAGTAGAGGAAGTGAACCCGCATTTGCGTGGAGGGAGAGTGGAAAACCATTTTAGGAAAAACCGCCCCCAGTTCACCCGAACGAGGTTCGAACCTCGGTCTCCCCGTCCTCAGCAGTTGGGCTCAACACGACTAGCGCGTTAGCCAACTACGCCACCGAGGCGGGTCACAAACAATAAAGTAAAATGTCATACTCATTATTGTTGGCCGCAAAGAATTATGTTTCTATTTTCTAAATTGTTCTTCTAACCAGTGTCTATCGATCACATAATAACGTTATGTTCTGATGACGCTGCGATCGAACGTACTGTGAGCATTTATTGGTTTGAGAAATATTTGAAATGTAAAGGGCGTTGCCTACATGTGACGTCACAGCGGGCATGTTCATGAGTTTACGTTTTACTCAACGAGTTTTAAAGATAATTGTAGCCTAAAGTTGAAACAACAACTATACATTCTTAAATATTCTAAAAATAGTCCTACAATGTCACAAAATTATGGTTTTTATCTTTAAGTAGTTTTTTAAACATAGTTATTTTTATAAATCCTCTACAACTTAGGTAATTTGTCTTGGTCTCAAAAATGTCCTGTAGTACTCTTTTTGACGGGATGTAGATTAAAAAAGTCTGTGGTAGCAAATGTCTATCTAGAATAGGAAACAAGGTAAAGGTAGAATTAAAAAGCAAGTCAATGTTTTCAAGGAGCAAATATTAAAGTGACTGTGTAAACTAGTCAGAGGAAGAGGGGAAGTGTTATCAGCACATATACACGAGCCCTCTAAGGGTGAACTGCTCATTTTCTTCCCTCTTTCTCTCTATTTCGTCCATTGGTGTCTAAGTGTGATAGTGCTTAGAGTGCTTAGATGCGTCAAGTTAAGATGCAACTCACCTCGCAAAATAGCTTCGAAATCTCCAAGTAGGTAACGTCGTTAGAGATAATTATAACTTAAGTCCTAAAAAGTGAATCGCGGTTACGTATATAGCTTATAGCCAATTTAAGACTTTTTTTTTTGCGTCTTAACACCCGTCCGAGTTACACGTTTAGAACTATGTAGGCCTAGCCTATAGCAACGCTAATGTGTTAGGGCTGGAAGGTTGATATTAGAGGATTTGTAGGGCGTACTCGCATTTGCACGGAGGGAGGATGGAAAACCATCTAAGAAAACCACCCTCACTAGACCCGAGCCCCCGATCACTCCGTTAAAGGCAGTCCGGTCTGTTGAGAGGGTGTGACGACTTGAACCATTCGACCAACGAAACGGATGACATTAACGTGTTTTCTTAAAATGTTTTGTATACAGAACTTATGTATATAATATTAAATTTGATTACCAAACCCCTCCTTCACCTCTGACAAGTCATCTTGTGAATGTGGGGAATGCCACGCCTCCACCGTGGTTCGGATTCCACGTTAAACTGTAGGTCCTCCATTTCATCTCACAATCTCACATTAGCGTAAGTGCGTATAACCCGAACGGGTAGTAAGACGCGGTGCTAATAATAATAATAATAATAATAATAATAACATTAAATTATTTAATAAAACGAATTTATTCATGTGGACTTCAAAATCTGTACAATCTCTAGGTTGCATTGGTAATCCCGACTATGGTAATGGACATTTTCTAACGGTCTATAGGCCTATAGGCCTATTGTACACTCCAATTTTCACTGAAAGGGCTTTTAAAAAGTCATATATAATTTTTTTCAGACATCATTGATATCATCATCATCATATCCCCAGCTCTGTCAGTCAGTAGTAAAATGTTTCCCTCTCCCTCTGTCCTTCCAGCATTCTTCCTCCTTTAACCACTTACATTTTTCTCCTCTCCCTTGCACACTTTCTGTTATCTGCTCCTATTCTCTCTTTCCAAGCCTCCCTTGTGGTATTTTACCTACATACTTTCTTTCCATCAATTTCTTTGGCATCTCCTCTTTTCTCCATCCTTATTACATGTCTCAGTCTTGCTTCCTCCACCATCTCATATACTCCCTGTGGGCCTTACCCCCATTTATTGATAACACCTTACTATATTATTATTATTATTATTTATTTGAAGTATTTAACGTGCACTTTCTGAACCGACTGATTATATCAGCACACAAGGATTTCTATGAGCGAGAGCGAACGAGGCTACCAATTTTGCCGGGAAAGGTATTTCCACAAACCTTCCAGGGGTTATTTTACATTCCACAGTCGACATGGGACCAACCGCTTTACTTCCCTTTCGAAGGAAGTTGTGTTGCGGATATTTGTTTATCTCTCAAGAAAAATCCGCTGATCCCAACTGGGTTTGAACCCATGAATATCGGGTCCTGAGGCGAGCACTTTACCTCAACACGGTGATATATATATGCATATCACATGACTTGACGTATGAATACGTGAAAGTATGTATAAGTAACTTTACCGACTGTCAGATAAGGTTGCGACGTGCGTGCACTTGGTCCTAGTTGTTTGAGCGAGTGGAGCGCGCGCGGTGACTGATCAATACACCAGCAGGAGGCAGACAGGGGGGATAGGGGAAGAAGAGAAGTAGAAGGGAGACTCAATGCAACAAGGGGTTAAAGGCATTTATTAGTTTTCATTTCATGAAAAAGTTAAATGCAATCAGGGCTTAAGCCAATTAATAAAATGCATGTTTATTTAACTAAACAAGAACTGTGATTAAAAATACTTTTTTTTTCCATGTCTAAGATAAAATTAAAAGTAAATGTGCTTGAATAAAACTTAAAAAATAAATTACCACACTATCAGAACAACTTCGAAAACAAACTTCTTTAAAAGAATTCGTGGTTCACACGTCCACGTGTGAACGGCCTGTGACCCTCCCAGGTCACGTGCGCCCCCCACGTTACAATAGTTTCCAAATGTGTGTATATACATATATATAGAGAGAGCTATATATAAGGAACTCTTTTTACTAGTTTTACAACTGATAGAAAAGGGCAAAGTCATCATGGCCGGAAGAACCCTATCTGGCTAGAAAATTGACTAGACCCACTCTTATATATATCCTTACATCAAGTCATGTGATCTGCAGATGACATGTTAGATATATAATTTGAAAATCCAATTTCCGGTATATGAAATTACGAGAAAACGATTGAACCTATTTTGACAAACGAAGATTCATTTTAAAGAACAAGGGTCCAGGATTCCGGCAAAAATGATAGGTAGCCTAAAACTAAAACCCAATTTTCATAGTACATTTTTCGTATTTTCCTTCTCTGTAGACAGTGGCTTGTCTGTACAATCATTTTTTTTGTTTACATCTCCATGGGAACCACGATTCGTGCATGATTGTAAATCAGTAAATAAAATATTTATCTTTGGTTAAAAACAATAACTCAATTCTTACACGAGTGGCTCGGTGCAAAAAATAGATAAAGATCTGGAAGGGGGGTGGTTTTAAAGTTCTCATCGCGGTGTGAAGGGGAAAAAATACGTTTTGATTAAAATGAAACACTGAAAGCTATATATATATAAGTTGATAGATTTTGACAAGTAAACGTCTAACTATAATGTCGAATAAGGGCCTATTTTAGATGACTTTTTCCAATAAATGTTTAAAATACATTTTAGTTCAATAATCTGCAGCCATCGCTGCAATGATCCACTAATTTAACACATATTGTTATAGTTTTAAATGGTTTTATTTTGGAGCCGGAGTTGTAGTCGATAAAAATGTACCGGTTCCGACTCCACAGTAAAGGCTGCAACAATCATAAGCTTGAAAACTAACGTAACGCAGGTTCGATTGGATTTCCATCACGTCCTGTACTTACTGCGGATATCCTTTGACAACAAGACGATCAGTATTCCTCGCAGATGATCTTTATATTCGCACATCCGACGGACATCAACTGAGCTTTGTTTTATGATGAGTGTAGCGACGATCATTGGTATTACACGTCTTTCACAACCTCTTGGTGCCATTTGATTGACATTTTATACAACCAATCAACTATACTTTCAGGTGACCTGGTGGTCTAGGGGTAAGGTGTCGGACTTCTATGCTGGCGGCCGGGGTTCAATCCTCGGTCTCGGCACAGATTTATCTGATTACCAAACCCTTCCTTCACCTCTGACAAGACATCTTGTGAATGTGGGGAATGCCAGGTCTCCACCGTGGTTCGGATTCCACGTTAAACTGTAGGTCCTCCATTTCATTTCACAATCACCCTACCATTACACATTAGCGTAAGTGCGTATAACCCGAACGGGTTGTAAGACGCGGTGCTAATAATAATAATAATAATAACTATACTTTCACAATCATAATGAAAATACACAAAAACCAATTATAAATACTTAAAAATATAATATTTTCTTCCTAACAGAAATGAGAGGAACGGGGAAAAAACACGATAACCCTCATTTTATGAAAATATGTGTTATCATTGATTTGTGCTAGGTGACCTGTTGGACTACAAGTTGTTTTGTAGTTTTGTCAAACCCATACTAGCCAAGGCGTGTTGCGGCCCACATGTTTCATTAAATATATTCTACACCTTTGTTTTTTTAAGTGCGTCTCGGACTATACATATTTCAATCACGTCAGTGTTCCAGGGATTATGAACGTATCATTTAGTAGAAATGATCCCGTATTTGAATGAAGGTACTGTGTGAAACTATCCAGGGAAAAACACCCTCTGTATATCCGGCCGTATTCGAACCCTAACCTCCTCAACACTGCTATAAACTAGAGCAGAAGAGCCTGACGTTTAATCCTTCTGCCCACCGATACAAGTATATAATAGCTATTTGATTATATATATTTAAATTCATGAATGTAGGCCTATATTTAAAATATTTAAAAACTCATGCTACCTGATATGTATGTGGGTTAGCGAAATACTCAACAGTATGTATTAAATTATTTAAATAAAAATTCCCGCAGTCAAGTATTTAAAGTTATAAAAAATATAGAGCACTTTGAACTAATTTTAAGTTTGTTTTGTTATTCAAAATTAAGTAGCTTCACTAACAATAAATTATTATTTCTTTTGTGCGTTCATGACTGCAGGCCGGGTAATAATATGAAAGTATTGCAGATAAGCGGGCCGGTTAAATAATATGTCTCGCAGGCCGTGGGTTTGCGAACCCTGACTTAGGGGATAGAACAAATATTTAATTTATTTTTATAGTTAAATTTACAGATTTTCTACAAGTTTAAATAGTGAATGAATCCTATCAAAATCTATAAGTGCTATCATTTTTTTACTCCGACCTCCCTCAAATGTCTGTTTTTATTTTGTCCACTCCATTTAAAAGAATAAGACATTTTATTTTTAAACGGGGTGGTGTTGGAATATTGGGTATGCACCTGAGATAACCTCGAATATCACCCAAATCTGTATGATTAGGATTTTTAAACCCAAAATTGGGCTTTGATATAAAGTTTTATAGAGAAGGGGGTAGTAAAAGGTGGTCACTAGATAAATAGAGTGAAGTAATTTATAAAGATCTGCCTTTTACTCCCCCCTTCTTAACCCCTAAGGGGTCGTCCATAAACCACGTAACGCTTTTTTCTTACCTTTTTAGCCCTCCCTCCTCCATGTAACACCATGTAGACATTTAGCCTAGCCCCCACCCCAACCTGTGTTACGTAACTTTTCTTATCAAGAATGAATGTTATTTTTTCATAGCGAAGTTTTGTGATACTAAAGGAGGGATTCAGATTTAACACATCTTAAAATCCATTTTAAATCCTGATTATAAATGATTTCAGAGAGTATTATTATTTATACAGACATAAAGACGTCCTCTGCTATATTTATGTTATGGATGCCAGGTTTGCGATCTGAGTAAGAGCCAGACGGTATGTACTATGAGCTGAGTAGGATGGCCCGTTTCTGTTGTGGCTCTACACGATGATGTTGCTTGACGCTGGGGGAAGACATCTTTCTTAGTATTGTGTACTTTTGATGGTTATATTATCATTCATATTATCAGCTATCTAAACAATTACAGGCATACAACTTTTCTAAACTATATTCTGGATTAATCTACAACGTTACTTTAGTTAACTTATCGATTCCTAGACTCAGGTTTTGTTCCAACATCGATCCAGGATCCTGGCTTCACTCTCGAAAAATACTAGATGGCCAATGAAGCGGAGATCAGGGTTCGAATACCGGTCAGGTGTACTCAGAGTGGCTTTTCCTAAATGATTTTATACTCTCTCTCCACGTTAATGAGGGTTGATTACCTCTAAAATTCTACCTTCCTCATTTCTACTCCATTAGATAAATATAATAAAAAATAACTGGAATAACTTCAATCTGACTATACCACCCTACAAAATGTATACTAAATAGGTCTGAATTTTAAAGAAAATCTACCAGCATTTGCATGGAGGGAGAACGGGAAACCATTTAGGAAAAGCAACCATTACTAGATCTGACTGGTAATCGAACCCCATATCCCCAACATCAGCCATCTAGTCTACTGAGAGAATGACAATTTAGACAATGCGGCCACCGTAGCGGGTGTATAATAGTTACATTTACACTAATTTATTAGAAGAGAAAAGGTATTCACCTAACTTTGGAATATAATTAATGATATTTGAAGCTTTACTTTTCATAAGATGCTGCTGGTGCGAAGAAATAACACTATTGAAGGACTCCTCAAACTTGCCTTGAGATAAAGTCTGTACCTTTGCTTCTTTCCATTTAACCACATCTTTTTGAGATTTCCACCTTTTTTTCTTCTGGATATCGCTTTTTATACGCAAGCAACGAACAAGTCTCCTTTTTTTGAAGACATTATTTTTATTTTTGTACAAATACAAACGATTATTCACGTCCTATGTAAAAGAATGTGCAGTAGGAATCTGAATTATACTCAAAACTTATAAACTAAGGCCGCTTCTACTGACAGCTGCTATCCAACTAAAAGCACGTGAGGGGGTCAGTAGATTGGACAAATTCAAACAAGTGCGGTGAGTATAAACATGTCACTGACATGCGCATGAAAATATGTGTTTTCGAATGTGCTTGGCGTTCGTAGTCTCGGGCAGACAAGCCCATTCGAAATATTAATAGACAAAAAGTAAAGTTCTAAACTTGCATTTTCAACGCCACCGATATTCGGAAGTTATCTATCTATGAGTATGTTTATCAACGGTGAACACACGAACAATAATATTATTTTTGAACATTAGAATTTGAATATAAGATCTGTGTTACGTCACACTTTGATGTACCCCACCCTCCCCCATGTAACAGCATGTAGATATTAGAGCTCCCCTCCCCTCAAAGCGTTACGTGGGTTATGGACGACCCCTATAAAATGTGTCGGAAGAGATGTGCATGAGTGTCTATTCAGGCCTGGACCCATTTAATTTTATTTGCAAACACTTTCTGCAGCCCTGCTTGTGAGATGTTTCTTATGTACGCAGTCATTGCAGTTTTTAAGTCACTAAGCGTGCGTGGGCTATCACGATACGGGGCTGATTTTGTTGCTCCCACAGGTAAAAGTCTAATGGAGTAAGATCCGGTGATCGAGGGTTTAGGAATGACACTCTCTTCGAAAATCTCATTCATAAGTTTCATAGAGTTTTGTAAGCTGTGTGCTCAGTAGCGCCATCTTGCTTGAGCTGGCCGATGAAATCATGGAGCATTGGACAGTAGAGTATACTGTACACTGTACACTGTTCACCGTTTCCTCAAAGAATAAAGGGACGATAATGCACCGTCTGGATATCGCAACCAACATGGCAAGTTTCGGGTCACGCACCGGTGTCTCGTGCACAGTATGAGGACTCTCCATCATCCACAGTCGTGTGTTTTGAGTGTTTAACATAACCCAAGAGATGGAACCAGTCCTCATCGGCGAAGAAGGTGATATCAAGAATATCAACAATTCTCGTTTGAATAAAATTTGTAAGCCAGTCACGGTAACGGAGTCGTTTATTCATGATCCGTCGGTTTCAGTTCTTACACCGCTGTTACTTTGCTCCAAGATCAGCTCCAAGACCTTCAAACAGTATTATTACAGCACTTGCCTTCACAGAATTCACTACATCTATTGATACTTCCAGTGAGTGGTTAAGTTCATCTGGTAAAGACTTAGCCGCCAAAGCTTGTCTGTGAATGACACAGCGGGTTCCTATTATAGTCGGATTTTTATCTTTTACCGTCTTATGACTCCTGAATACATATTAATCTGGCCGATAAATATTTTTATCTACTCGATAAGTTAAAAGTGCGTCTTAAGACTGCCAGATAGCATTTATCTGCCAGATAAAATGTATCTATCCATCACATTTTTATGAGAAGGTTTAAACTTGAAAGACAACCTAGTTCTACGCCCACGTGACCCCATCTGTTTACTCGCACTCGTTTAGCCGCCATTATTTAAAATATATTGAGCGTTATAGCCAGGTTGTACGCATGCGCGCATCAGTAAAAACAGTACCAACCTTGCATTTAATGCATAAAAACATATTTATCCTACAGATAACTATCCGGCAGATAAATTCAGTTCATAATACACGTAAAACATTAGAGTGTCTGATAACCTCTATCTAGTAGCTAATTGTAACATCCCGATTGCATTATTTCTCCGGTAGTCACGAGACCGGCCTTAAAGGAATCGAGGACGAGTGCCAAGCCCAGCTGGTGCACAAACCCCCTCAACTCTTTCCCATGAAAGTCTATTTTCATCGAAAAACTCACAAACAGCAGACATGATGTCAGAAGCGTTTGATGTTTTCTTCAAAGCTTTTACAAACTACATTTCTTCTCTAAAATCTCCGCCGTCCACAAATCGACAATAAACTACCAATTGACAGCGCTGATCCCAGTCAGTGGTTTCATCACACTGAATTAAAAGCAAGGCGAAGCTTTTACTTTTTAAATAAGTTGTGTTTTTATGTCGTCAGCAAGGTAATAAAGCCTACGCTTCTCTGTATTGTCAGAAAGATATATTTTTGATAACTTCTGTCGGCTTTCATGACCAAGAACAATGCTAGCAGATGTTGACATATATTCCGTTCACGATAGGTTTTTACCTGGATGTCAGTTCTAAAATCATATTATTTTATCGTATTTTGAAATATTTAACTGAATAAAATATTTTCATCAACTGCGTGTCCGCATCATTGTAAACAACTTGTTTACCGTTATGTTCAATCATGTGGTTTGGATTCGTCAGTCGCCATTTTGAAGCTATGTTTGTTAGAAGTTTTTGTGAAAGTGGTGTTAATATTTTTTAAAGTGGAATAAAACTATAAATAAACTTTGTGTCCGACCTCAAAAAATATGTAAATAATATTGGCCTAAATTACTGTGGTTAACTATCACATTAATATATTACCATCTGTTTTCATTACAGTCATATTAGGGATTACTTCTAGTAACATTTCAAGCTGTCATCCAGGTAAACTTAGCTCGTGAATGACTTTTTTTTTACACTGTTTCACTAGTGTTTCGCTGATTGTATGATTTTTTTTCTCTTTGGCTATTAGTGAAGCCAGTCCATATGAAGCTTCCACGACGTTGGCCGTTTCTTGATGGAAATAACCCGTAGAAATGAAACAAAATCACCTTTATTATAGGTGAGACTTAAATGTTTCTTATTTTTCTGAGAAATGATTGCAATATGAACAGATTCTTTCGTGTGACTATTTATTTTGATAAGCGAGTAAGTTAATTTTAAATGTATAGTTTTCCAAAATTTAGGGTTTACATGGCTATTCCACAGGTGTTAAGAAAATTCAAAGGTGCTCTACATTCTACGGACAAATACAATAGTTTTAAAAAAATAATTAATTTTTTATACAAGAAAACTTTAGAATTTGCAATACTTTCTTATATTCCAACGAATGTTTTAAATAAATATTTACAAATAATAGTTTCAGACTAACTTTTAATTTAATTTATTAATGACAGGGAACATTTCAAGAACATTATGCTATAATTGGGCCTTGAAATGAAGTTTTAGACAAGTTTAAGCTCAGAATTCTCCAACTCAATATCCTGACTGATCCGGACTCACCCTCACCTCAGTATTGTAAGATGTGCTGAAAATAAACACAAACCGCTCCTCTTTCAAACAGTTCAGCTACAATAGCCTCGGGTTTTAGAAGACAAGTTGAAACCGATGAGTAATTGAAATGAAAGTCGGAGAGAAGTCTCCATACGCCCGTCGTAAACTTTCGTGTATCTAAAAAAAACAACTTAAGAGTTGAATTTCGTAAGCTTAATGCAATTTTCTTAATAATGTTTTAGGCGGGACAATTTTGAAGCGGTTTCAATCATCTTATTTTATTTATCACTAGAAGAAGTGCCCGGCGTTACTTGGGAGAAATGCTTCTAGTTAAATGATTGCTTTAATTAATTTAAAAAAAATCTAATCACAACTTTAAAATTCCAGTTTCAAGCTTTCGAGATGTAAGGGAGGTTGGGACAACGTGAAAATGGTTAAAGTATTATTTTGGTAGGAAGAACAGTAGAAGTTAGTTACTAAAGTTACTAAGACAATTTTAATATATTCATACATCAAATCATGTTATCTGCAGATGTCATTTTTGAAAGATATTATCAATACCTATATAATATCACAAATAATCCGGTAAAATGTTAGCAATGTTGGCAGCAAAGAAATAGGTTTGAATTTTATCTACTGTTCTTCCAACCAAATTCAGGGTGTATATGTAATGCTACTTCATACCGGTCCAGGCGACTGTTCTGTTCTCTATCCACTGTGGGTTTGGCGTCTATTGAAGTGAAACTCTGAAAGTTGTATTGGTTAAAAGCTTTAATCGCATATTTTGTTAAGTTGTGTATGGTTTAGTTTCCATACTGTTGTGCTGTATTTAATTGTCCGTGAGCTTGGTATTTTGCCTGCCCTCAGTGAAAACACCGAGTAAAAACTTGGCAAAACGTCAGCTTCGTTCACTTAACTGGTTTTTTTTTAAATTAATTAGATTATATTTCTCAAAATGGCGTTGTGGGGCAAAGTGAAATTCTCGTTCCTCTTTGCTTCCTTGCCATGCAAAGATAGTAATGAAGTTATTATTTTAGTTACATTTTAGTTAATGTCTGTGTTATCTTCCTGCAAATGTCACTTATTTTAGAATAGGGTACAGGATAGGGGAATTTTAGATTAATAGTTATGTCATAATTCGTCTCGGGTGAGGATAGGAAAAAACACACTTAATTACAATTTAATGATTTTTTTATAACGCTTAGTTATTTACAACTCTGTCTTGTAGGTCTATTTTATTTCATTAATACATGGTATCTGGAATAAAATCCATTTCATTAGTAGTCTAGTTTATTTAATTAAGATAATTTCACTTTACCTCACCGCTATTTCCCTTTGCCCCCATAGAGAGGCAAAGTGGAACAAAATTTTATAAGTTTGTTTTTAATCACTATACTTTATCCTATTTATATAGAAGTTTTATATTTTTATCATTTTAAAAATAATAATTGAGAAGTCTAAATATGTCCAACACATAACTTTAGCTAAATGTTGAGTGAGAATACAATAAAAAATATGAAATTTATTATACTTTGCCCTACCTTCCCCTATATGTTCTTGCAAAGGGGGCTACTTATTTGCACATTTAATATTTCTGTGTGCTGTAGAAATAGCGCAATGCCCTTGAAAGACAAACAAACTCTTTATTCCACGTTTTAATAATATAGATGATAGAAGATAGATTGCAAATTCGGCTCCTAAAAGCTATATACAATATATAGTTCAACAACGTGTTTAGTTTCGAAATATTTACTAACTTAGAATGTGCAACTAATTATGTAAACTAGATATCAGTCTTGATTTGAGTTTGTAGAAAATTACCAGTTACCAAGCTATAAAAAAAATTTGGTAAGCAAATACAAACAACTTTAAACTATGCAAATTAATTTATATAAAAATAAATGGTACGGAAATCCGCACGGACTTTCTCACTCCATTGTTTTAAAATAGAGATATTTACTCTAAACTCGTAGCATATCTGAAAATAAATAATATAGGCCTACTCTAGCAAGCCCGAGCACAAATTGCGTTACACTTACGTTCAACATTTTTTGACTCCCGGATTTAAATTTTATGATTTTCTTTTTAAAGGTTTAATGTCATCATTATTATATTTGGAAAAAAAAAAAAATCGATATTGGGTCCACAAGGGTCAATACGTTGTATTGAAATTTCGACTTCTGGTTAAAATGTTATACCTTTTATTAGGGGTTGAACATCTTATGGTTATTGCATTTTTATTAAATTCCTCATTTATAAATTCAGACCAATAAATAAAGTTAAATATTGACTATTGATTCTAAAATGCTAGAGGTAGATCATTGCTGTACAAACATTTCCCCTAAGAGGTCAAAGAAAGAAGAACATCAACTTTTTGAGAGACTTATTTATCTACTTGCTCAGTATCTCTTTACAACTAAAGCCCACAAAATGTTATTAATAGTACTACAATTTGCAATGATAAGTTATTTAGAATCTTAAATAGTTGCTGAGATAAGGGAATTTCCGCTTTTGTAATGCACCCTAAAAGTCATTTTAATAGGAAAATAAAAATAGCCATTTTTGTTATAATCTTAATCAACGCCTAGATACGAATTTTAATCAAAATTGTTGGAAAAGATTCTAAGAAAATTGATTTTTTTTTCTTTTTGCCATTTATTAAATTACTCTTTAATTTTAAGTTTAAACAGACAGTCGGCATTGCAAAAAAACACTTTTTGGGGTTCAGGGGTGGGGGTGGAGGGGTCATGAAACGTCAACATCTATCAACATCTGGGGCTAAATTTTTTTTACGGTCGCAATACTTGACCTTTATGTTCGGAAAGTTAATATATATTTGCGTTTAGCTAGAGAATTATTGGTTTTATAAAAATATGTTTTAATAAAATATTTAAAAAAAATATACCTACATATTTTCAATAAGTAATTTCATATCTCAAATAGTTTCCAAGATGTGATAAAAAAAATGAGAATTTTTGCATCAGACTGAAACTCTTAAAGACATTTGCCGAAAAAATGAGTAGCCATTTTGTTTAAAATATTTATCAATGCTTAGAAATGAAATGTAATCGAAATCGTAGAGCCAATTTTGAAAAAATAGATTTTTTCTCTTTTCACCCTTCAGTAAACAACCCTTGATTTTAGGGTTAGATATCCAATTCCAAAAAACCCTCGGGGCAACCCTATGAAAACCCTAGATACCAAATTTTAGCCCGATTGGTAAATAGTTTAGGCTCTAATTGGATATACAGACGGAAATTCAAAAAATACTTTTTTTGGATTCGAGGGTTATGAAACGTCAAAATTAATCAAAATCTCGAGTTTGATTTTTTGACGATCCCAATACTTTCTCTACCTGTAAGATAGCGAGAAAGTAAAAACACCTGATCTTGAATGGAAAAACAGTAGAGAAGACTCAAACAAATTTCTATAAAGTCAACATTGATAAAATGTTAGTATATTCAGGGGAATTGCACGAAATATATTTTAGAGGGGGGAGGGGGGACAACGACGACGACGAACCAGTGTTTTTCCCAACTCTAAGCATTTCGAAATTAGAGCAATTCCCAAATAGCAAAGGAGAGTACAAGGCAATGATATTGAGAACGGGGGCAGGGGAGGCTCCCAGATTTGTTTAAAATTTCGAGTGATATTCATGTTTTAAAGCTACAAGACTTTTTCATTGCATAAGGAAATAACTTGAATTATTATTTATTTCGGTCTACCTGCATTACAGATATTGTTCAAATAGTGTTTTTTAGATTAACAAATTTAACAGACTTTGTTACAGTGGTTTCCAACATTTTGTAGTTTACAACCACAACTTTTCTCTCTGCGGCCATCGAGACCCTTTGATGACATAAAAGCGTTCAAATCCTAGTTTTTATTACTTCCAGTCAGGATTATCTACAGTCAGCTACACCAGTGGGATAGGTAAAATTTAGAGGGAATGTACCCTTATCTGTTTGGAGGGATATTAAGATAAACTACCCCTGGCCAGAATTAAAATCCTTACTTCACCTTCACTAACAAACCAAACCAAAAAAGCGTGACATTAAACTCGCATGTCCACTATTGCTTATAATAATGATTATATGCGACTAATATGTAGTAAAAGATAATCGACAAGCCCGGAGTCAGGGGATGATTTTTATATTATGCTAGCAGCATTGCAAATCTGTCACAGTAAATAAGTCAACAAAAAGCTATCAGAATGGAATAGCCAAAAGGAACCTGAGCAGCAACTAGGTCGTTTTTAGCATTTTAACAACTTACATTTCTATTAGAATTATGCATCGTCCTGCAATCAGAAACTGCTGCTTTATTATAAAAAAAAACTTGGAATAAATATTTAACTGGTTGGCTCCTTGAGATATAGAACTCGCTGGTCACTTTATAAAAAAATAGCAATTTGGCCATGTTTATTTAAAAACATTTCCAACTGTAAAACAAAGCATTAAAAATGGAATTTATTGATATTTCTACAGTATTTTGATACCCGTCTACCAATGTCCTGCTTCATAACCTCATGGAAGTTGCCCTAAAATGTCAACACTGGTAAGTGAATAAACTATTCAAAACGTAATGTAATTTAGCGCGTGGGGGTGAAGGGGCTTCCCCTGAATTTTTATTAAATAACTTATGGCAAATTCGAAATCAACACTCTAAACAACATGGTTATACGAAATTTCATGCAAATCAAACACTAAATAACGAATTTAGAAATGTAACACAAATTTGAAAATATTGAAGGGTGAAAAAAACTTAATTTTTGTTTAAAGTAGTCTACTTAACCAAATGAAAAATTATAATAGTTGTAACAATATAACATGACCCTTTTACTCCTCTTCCTTAATTGTTGCTTTGAGCCTATTTTAATAAACAATGAAATAAGATACATCAGTTCAATTCAAACTATTATGGATACTTGCTAAAAGAGTTGGTGTGTATTTCAGAAGTCAAACATTAACACTTATCTCTATGTCCTCATTTCATCTTTCAATAAGAAAACAAATGTTGGGTAACATTCACTACATTTATGCCTTCAAAATTCAACAACGCCCTAATTTAAGGCATTGGCTGTACAACATAAATGATAATTTGAATCATAAAACTACGAGTCTAGCAGCCACTAGACCACTTGATTAATTAAACTTTCTACCATCTACTACAAAGGGAATCTCCTTTCAATGTGATAATTTTTCAAGTTGGGATTTTTTGTAGAGTAGGGATCAACAGTTGGGAAATTTTACAAGTCTCTGGTTAAGGACTTTCACAATAGAAAGTAATGGGGTACAGAATAATCCTATAATTTCCCAACTCCATATCTCAAATCTCACTAAATTCCCAACTTTCAAGATTTTAACCATGATTGGGAGGAGGGGGTCACACATACCCAACCCCCCCGCCCCTGACTATATTATTTGTGTTAGTCTACAGGTATTGATTATATCTATTAGAATTGAAATCTTCAAATATCATTACTTGATGTATAAATGAATTAAAATGGTTTTAGTAACTTAACTTTTACTGTCCCTCCTACCAAAATCAGACTTACTTAATTATAAAGTTATACCTTACACGTTATAGCTGGACACTTAAATCAATAGATTTATACCCTCCTAGGTGATGTAGGTAACTAATGCGCCGATACCGTGTTGAACTAAACTGCCGAGGATGGGGAGATCAAGGTTTTGAATTTCTTCTTGAGTTTCATCACATTAAAAACTTCCTGAACGAGTAAAACTAAATGTTAAAAATTAGGAATATGGTATTGAAACTGTACTCATTAAAAGTTTCGAATAACAGTAAATATTGGTATCGAAATTTTAATCTGGAAAAATATTTGATTTTATCTAGCATTAATAATCTCTTACCCGCTTCAGTGTCCACGAAGTCTAACTTGCTAATCTCGTGTTGGACTACACTGCCAAAGATGGGGAGATCGGGGTTCAATCCTGGTCGGGTGCACTGATGGTTTTTTTCCCTAATTGGATTTCCACTCTGCCACCACGCAAATGCGGGTGCATTTACTCGAAATTAAGCCTTACCAATCTCTAACCCATTAGTGTAATTAGTAGATAGACATATAACCTTAACAGGCAGTAAGACGTGTTACAAAAAAATCTCAACTTTTGCATCATCATTGTATTTTCATTTTTATTTAAACACTGAAAATTATAATGGTTTTTAATAGTTTGAAACAAATATTACATTATTATTATTATCACCACCACGTCTTACTACCCGTTCGGGTTATTGAGAAATAAAATGGAGGACCTACAGTTTACAGTGCAAATCAATTTGTTGACTACAACATGTAAATATTTAGAATTTAATAACATTAGTTTCTAACAATTTTCTTTTAAATTTGTGTTTCTCTTTAAGGGAAACTTTTTTTTTTACTTTTTGAGGTATTTTGAAGTATTTGGAAGAATATGAAGGAAAGGTGGATAAAAACTAGAGATGTGATGTTTTCTCTATTCTGATTCACCATTTCATTATTTTTCCAAGCATCTGGCCTGATGTAAAAAAATATTTATTCAGCTTCAAAGCATAGGGGGGGAAAAAAAGAAAAAGATATTAAAGTTTAAATAGTAATAAAAACAGGCATGCATTTTTTACCTACAAATAAAGCCTCAGAGTCAAACGTTTGTAAATAGTAAAACAAAAGTTTTAAACAGTTTTGCTTAATTTAAAGTGTAATGATATCGATTTTTCCTGTCTTTTTAATATTCGAGATCATATTTTAAAGTAAATATATTAATATTTCTTCTTTTCAGTTAATATAAAGTAAACTCATCTTTTCTATACTACGGCCATGTTTCTTTTTCTTTTATTTTAACTGCACGTGTCAGAAGCATCGTTTATGTTTCCGGGTTGTAATACGCAGTAAATAAATAGCAGGTGCAGAGTAACGCGTCTGTTTTCTTAAATGCGCGCTAATTAAAAACTAACCCCATTGGTCGATGGAAAGAAAGCAAGGAGTGGTCTGGGTTCGAGGGTGTGAACTACGGGGTTCACACAGCTCGACTCGAGAGGACGCTAGCTTGTTAGACGCGGCATTCTACTCTTCTTCGGCAGACGAAAGAGATGTGTATCAATCTCGTATAGTTTGATAATGTTAGCTTGGTTGTGTTTGGAATCACGGCCAAGGTGTATTTACCTAAATGGTTTCCATTATTCTTTTTCAAACAACAGTGATATGTAATATATAAATTCTTCAAACCAAAGTCAAGTTAGTACATTACAATGGCGCCCAACGTGAAGGCATTCAGGCAGAACGTAACAAGTGACGTCTCGATAAGGGGCATCCAACTTTAGTATGTCACAATTGACGTCACAAGAAGGGCAGTTCCATCTGTACGTTACAATTGGCGTTCCAATGTGGGGCATCCAGCTTCTGGACGTTACAAAAGGTATAAACAAATCACAGTATGAGTATTTTCACAGATATTTAGGCTGTTTTTAGGTTGACATTAAGAATGATTTTTTCTTTTATGCATTATGATACTTACATTTTGATAGATTTATTCATTGTTTTGAGCCTTTTTAAGGTTTCACGCTAGAAGCAAACAAGGAAATTAATATACATGGACCTTGCTATAGACGGTCATGATTGTCAAAATTATATCTTCTTTATTTGTACTCCTTTCTCCTTATTTGATGGTAGTCGAGTCTTATATCAAGACATGTTTCAATGTTGTTATTGTTTGGTCTTAACAAACTGAAAATCACTTAATTTCAATATTGCTATTTGAAAAACTCAAAGGTAATTATTATATTGCGATATCAAGTTTGCCATTAATAAGCATGAAATGTTTTGTTTTTATATTTCTCAGAATATGTTAATGGCTAATTAAATACACAACATGAATGAAAAATATAGTTTTATCCTAGTTTTATTAATAAATACTAATTCGGTTCATAGTGACAAATAATATTGCTTTGAGCAATTTTTGAGAAAAATATGCACCCTCCCCTTTCGCATGTCTACTTCTGAGTAATGCATTAAGATTGTGTTTTTCACAATCAAACTTACGCTACTTGGTCTGTGGCGTATCTGTCTACTGAGCTAAGGGTCCCAGGTTCGATTCTTGACATGGTAAAAATATTGATCACTGTGAAATGTGGGTTTACCCTTTCACAGTGACGAATGGCTGGGGACTGGCCTGTCTTAGTTTTTCTTAATTATGTGACATTGTACATCAACATGTGTAGTCTTTCAAACAGAAATGGGACGAGAGCATCATTTGACTGAAACCTTACTAAAAATAGCTCAAACTCAAAAGCCAATGATACATTCCAACAGCTTTCACATATTTATGAAGAAATGAAATCATTACAAGTACTTGTTTGATGAATTAGAATTTTCATCTCATCTAATAACACAAGCCTCAATAGAAAAATTGTCGATCCAGTGCCCCAAAAAGTATTCAATTCTACTTGAGGGGAAATCCTTGAATAGTTAATAGAGGGCACAAAAACTACAGAATTTGACATCAAGACTTGTTATGAGACTTTTATAAACAAATATAATTAGATTTTTTAACTCGAAACCACAACTTCAATATTTTTCTTGACTTTCTTGACCTGTAGACATCCTGAAATAATGGTGTTTAATCTGGGCAAGATAAATATATCACAAATGTCCGGCCGAGTTTTTTTATAGCACATTTAGCATTTGCCAGCATTTAAGTGAAATGGTAAATAAACTAACGAGTGATAATCCATTATTACACATTTTGGATTTCACCATTTTAATTAGTTGCCAGTACTTTAATTGAGAGCTAAGAATCAAAGTAATGAAAATCTTAATATTTTGATCAATTCTAGATTCTTTCAATACCAGTAAGAATCTAGGGTATCGAGTGTGACATCCCTTATAAATCACATTAAAGGGAACAGACACAATATGCCTTTTATTATAAAAAGTAGACCACAGTTTATGGTCGAATCTTGAAGAAAATATATTGTTAACATCCAATTCCCTGACCTAAGTTTCATTCTATCAGAACTCCTCAGTAGGGAGTTAAAATCAGGAAACCAAAAAAGGGAGAAAAATGAAAATGGTAAAGAATGATAGGATACTTAGATATGTAAAAGGAACATAAATAGGAAATGGAACACTGGATGTGAATATATATGTATGTTTTGATTTCCTCTTTTTTGAGATTGCATTGCAAATTTCACTCTGATTCATGATGAGTTCTGATAGAATGAAACCTAGGTCGGGGATTGGGCGGTAACGATGTTAAGCATGAACCGTGTTCTTTTCATTGTCCATCTACTTTTACTTAACATTTGATATCAATAAAATATATTTTTCTTCTTTCACAGACAATTTTTTTAAGCCACACCAAAACTATCTCCAACAGTTCACACTTGACATGGCTGCTATCCTACAACAAATTAATGGTTACCACTTGAAAGAGACGCCTTTCGACCACATGGTCTAAGGCGCAACTCTTGCAATAAACTAGACAACCAAATAATGGGAGAGCGGAGATTGATCCCTGTAGGGTGTACAAAGGGTGGTTTTCCCTAAACAATTTTTCACTCTTCTCTTATGCAAATGTGGGTGCACCTCTAAATTCAACCTTCAGAGTCCCCAACACAGTGTCAGTATATAAGCGTATAGTCCGATAGAATATTAAGGCACTTTAAAATATATATAAATAAATGTGTTTGATCACTCAACCTGAGTTGAGTTCTTTCAAAACTGAGATGCACAATGAAGTTCCCTAAAGAGGGGAGAAAAGTGGTGGTCCATACAAATCAAAACAAGTAAATTAAAGGAAAAAACATTTAACATTTGTATTTAAGGTAAGTAAAATAGGAACATTCTTTAGCACTGAGCTAAAAGATAAAACTAATAATGATTATAAAAAAACTTATTTCAATATACAAAAGTAACTGTCTTGATGAACTGCTCCACTTAACAATGAGCCACTTAACACTAAATAAGAAGTTGATGGTATTCTACGCTAGTAGTGCACAGCCATCTCTCAGATCAGTTCCTCTCTCATAACGCTCATCAGAGCCTCACCACTCTTCTTCAGCCTCCTGAGCGCCTCCGCCCGAGTTCCCACCTCCAAAACTACCTTCATCCCCTGTACTGTCAAACTGGAACACACAATTCAATACAACATCCAATTTACGTACACAACCAACAAAGACAGCAATGAGGTATATACATAGAAAGAAAGACTTCCAAACCGCCAAAAACCAAAACAAATAAATGTAAAGGTCGGAAACAGCCCACAATCATCAATTAAAAATACAACAAAACATATAATTATGAAATTTCCTGAGCACATCAACCACAACAGTATCTAAGAGACCATGATCTGCCTCTAGCCATGTTGTCATGTTCCAGTCAGTGTTTTACTCTCTTCTGCTAAAGGAGGAGACTGATGTACCCCAACAGTTTCATAATTATATGTTTTGTTGTGTTTTAATTGTGACCGTAGAAGCCTACAGTTTTCTGTTAAGTATGTAGGCCTTGCCCTTCTATCTTCTTTTCTATGTTTAGTTTAATATAGCTGTTTAGCACCATTATTACTTTAAAAAAACTATCAATTGAGGTGATAAACTTGAGTGATTTTTTTAAATTGTTTTTCATAGTAATGTCATTCTCTGATTATCTACACCAAGATAAATTCCCTGAGAAATCGCAGATTTTCCAGGCTCAATATATATCCTGACTTACCCGACGAACGTCACGGCCCCCAAAACCTCGAGTGTATTGGCCTCCTCCACCTCCAGATGAGTCCGACTCCAAGAAGTCTGGAATCTCTTGTCCCGCCTTGTACACAGAGAGATCAAATTATCGACAACACTTCATGTTGCTCTTAAATACAATTTCACTTACAATAAGGATGTGCAAAGCTTAGAAAACTTTAGTGGTGTGGGTAGTCCACTTTTTTAACATGAAACAAAATCAAATAATATGAGCTACTACCGAAGATGAATCGAATATTTTAAAAACATGTTTAATGTTGGATAAAAATATCATACTTTGCATAACTATGTGAATTTAGGTATTAAATATAATTTACAAACTGCCATATCTAGTATAATTAATGTAAAGATAAATCAAATTGTAAAAAAATGTATTTGACTAATTTTGAATTTTTTTTTGTCAGAAACATAAAAAATAATTTTTAATGTGTTTTTTTAATCTTATTTTTTTTGGGCGAAGCTCCATAATAGTCGAATCCAGAATTTTACTTTCAAGTTGAAGCAAACAAATATTCAAAGCTTCGCAAACACCTAGAAAACTCCAATACCCCCGAATATTTTGTCTTCTACAATTAAGAACTTAAGTTTTAAAATACCTTTTATTGGAGATCATTGGGCTATAAAAGTAATGAAATAATAATAATTATGCTAATATGTTAAGTATGAGAAAGGTTGGATTTAGATAAAGTATACCTGCATGTGCATGAAGGGAGAGTGGAAAACAATTATGGTAAAAACACTTTCAACACAACCATGCGGGATTTGAACCTGATATTCCTATCATAGCCAGTTCTGTCTATGCGACCAGAATTTAATGTATTTGTTCACTTAGTATGGCCAATCACGCAGAAAAAAAAAATCAACTCGGCCAATGATTAAGACAAATTTACAACAATGATTTTAGAATCTAGGTAAAACACATGATAAAACTATTAGAATTAGAGAAACTATAAGCGAATAGGGATTATTTATGATAAAATATACTGATTTATAAATCCCAGTCTCCAATTTACCTTCGAGCCCCAAATTTCAATCCGAATTGTGGAAAAATTACTATATACTACTAAATATAAATATAATCGATTAGTAGAAAATACAAATAGTTACTCAATGTTATCATTATAACAGTCATTTTATAATAAATAAAATTGATAAAACTAAAGAAAAAGGAAAAATAATTACTAAAAGTAAATTTGATGAAGAAAGAGGAAAAATGTGGGAAGAATCCAATGCACAAAGATGACATCTTCTTTCTTCCTTCGTTCTGTCTTCTATAGTAGAAGTAGTCACACACACATTTTAACACAAATATAGTAATATTTTGGCATTGTTGCCTTTATCAAACACAAAGCAGTAGAGAGTACAAATAACACAAAACACTGGATTACTACATTTTGAATTTAAAGAAAGACTGCTAAAAACACATTGTGCCAACTGTTTTTGGGAGTAAAGATAAATTCCTTGGCTATGGTTAATATCCATAGAAAACTATTATTAGCACCTGTTGTAGCATATGTGGGATCCACTTACCATCTACCTCCTTCAATAACAAAGTAACTAAATTGAAATACAACTCCCTGGTTATTACAATTACAAAACCAATAACTTGGTATATCAACTACAATGCAAATAATGTGATGCAGAGTATATAGGCCTTACTACAGTTTCTCTCGAACAGCGAATGAACAATCATGGTTTTGACACGAACTACAAATATCCAGGCAAGCCTATACCCACAACCAGGACTTTCAAACCTGCTACACCACCAAAATATTAAGAAGCATTTCCAAAACAGTGCAACAATTCTCAACTTAGATAGTGGGAACTGGCCCAACAACAGATTACCAAATCAAGGCCGCAACAGAAGAAAGTTTATTTCTATGAGATTATCATTTTTCAAATTATTATTATTTAAAAAATATTGTTATTATTATCATTATTTTATTATCTAATATTAATATTAATAATAATAATAATAATAATAGTTTTCTATAAATACTAACCAAAGCCAAGGAATTTATCTTTACTCCCAAAAACAGTTGGCACAATGTGTTTCTAGCAGTTTCTTTTAAAATTCAAAATGGAATAATCCATTGTTTGTGTTATATGTACTTTCTTCTTCTTTGTGTTTGATAAAGGCAATAATGATGAAATATTATTTTATTTGTGTTAAAATGTGTGTGCGACTACTTCCACTATACAAGACAGAAGAAAGGAAGAAGATGTCACCTTTGTGCATTGGACTCTCCCCACTCTAGGTGGGCTTTCTTCATCAAATTTACTCTTGGTAGTTTAGTTTTCCTTTTCCTTTAGTATTATCAAGTTCCTTTATTATAAAATTATCTAGCCATTGGGCCACCTCATTTTCAAACATTATAACAGTCAGACATCCAGTAGAACATTAAATAACCAGTCTGGGGTCTGGTTGTTAAGTTCATCCTATAATTATAATTGGTTATAAGTCACCAATAAGCAGTATTAGTGCTCTAAGCAAATTTAACTTGAAAAAGTGAAATTTGTTGGGGGGATTTGATACTCGAATCAGAAATTTTCTGTAATCTTCCATTCCTCAAATATCCTTAAGGATTCAAGGGTCCCATTCCTATTTGTTTACTCTCAAAATGGATTAATTTTTTGACATAAACAATTAGGCTTAGGCGGCGGTTACATTGGATAAGAATTCGCATGAAAAATGTTTCTTAAAAATTCGTACGAATAGGTCAGAAAATGGTTCCACGTGTATTAGTAGAAGATGGAGCATAATATCCCTTATAAATATATTTGATGAGACCGTTTTAAGGACAAGACCTCTCTAAAGAGCAAGAAGTTTTTAATCAAAGTCTTTCCCGAGGAAACGCCTTGTAGAATGCGGTTTCCGTATTATTACCTCAAAATAGAGAATTCTCCAAATGGAAATAGAAAATTGTCCTGAAAAAGTCAAGTTAATAGTAAAATCAATTTGCTTACGTCATAACATTATTATTGATTTAAAAGGTGTACCAGATGCTTTTGAAAACCATGAAAGTCTACACCCCTTTAAATACAAAAGCAAAGGACCATGATGTTTCAATACGGCTACTAAAACAGCCTATGAAATTAGAAATAAGTTTGTACAATATTTTAATCATGAACTATAATAAATAAATCGTGCTTTTAAGGAGAGAAAAAAATAAGTGTTTTATTTTTACATGCTTCAATAAACAATTTTCAGTTATTCATTTAGTTGATTTTATATATGATGTCACTGTTAGATATGTATCAGATCCAAGTTCCTTTCTACAATGCACAGTTGAAATATATTTTATACTGTTATTTACCTGTTGATTTCATATTCGCCGCCCCTTGCTTCCATAATTTCTTGTTTAGCTCTTTATTATAGTATTGCTTACATTTTTAATCGCATAATTATCTATCAGCAACCAATGATATTAGCTCCTCACAATCTAGTTTGACACCAAACACTCATATCTTATTACAAAATCTAATAATAAAACAAAATATTTTGTTCGCATGGAAACATCCTAAGACTCCGTATGAGCTCGTAAGAATATATTGCAAGAAATATAACCATGCACATACAAATATATTGAGCTGTTTACTTATTATGACTTCGTAAGAATTCCCGAGAAATCGTAATATTTCTTACGAAGCATTTTTTCACATGAATTCTTATCCAATGAAACCGGAGCCTTACACCCCAGAAAGCTGTAGGCCTCAAAGTTCACAATCTAAATCACAATAAAACACATAATATGTAATTTTCCAGGTATATCAGTTCCCCACTTCAGCAGGAGAGTAAAACAGCCTGTGCTGTGGTTTACTCTTATGCAAAAGAGCCGGACTGATGTACCTGGAAAATTACATAATTATGTGTTTTAGATTGTGAACTTTTAGGCCTATAGCTTTCTGTTAAGTGTTTAAGCCTTGCTCTTCTATCAACCTTTTAATGTTTAATTTGACATAGCCCTTCGGCGCCATTTTTCCTTTGTTCCTCAAACTGTTTAATTATAGGGTATTTTCAATATTTATTTTGGAATCAAAATGTTAATTTAAATAATGTCCTCTTACTTGTTTGAGTATTTTGACAAGATCTCGAGCCAGTGGGCTGTCTTGCTCCTGGTTGTAAAAGCTGGTGGCCTTTCCTCTGTTACCAACACGCCCAGTGCGCCCAATACGATGGACATATTCATCAATACTTTTTGGGAGATCAAAATTGACCACATGGGCAACGTTTTTGATGTCTGTAACACAGAAATAACAAAGTAATCAAAATTTAATTGCAGGTTACCTGCTTCAGTGGCTGCATGGTCTAAGATGTCCATCTTGTGTTAGACTAGATTGTTGACGACTGTGAGGTCGGGGTTCAAATACTGATTGTGTGTATTTAGGATTTTTCCAAAATTGTTTTAGACTTCCCCTCTACGCAAATGCTGGCATACTTTCTCTAAAATAAATCATCATCACTAACACATTAGTATAACTAGTATATACATGTACAACCTGAATAGGTAGTAAGATGCAGTGCTAAGGGGAAAAAAAAGTTTACAAGCTATTAAGTTTTTCTGTTTGATCTCAATTGAGTTTCTCAGAAAGCACTCGAGTATAGGCGTGAGTCAAATAAAATAAATAACTTGCGACTCTCAGGGTGTTTCAGTTTTTTTGAAGGTTGTCAATTATTCATTAATATGATCAATATTCAACTCGCTCTACAAAATTTAGCAAACATCAGAGGAGCTTTCAAAAATGTATTGGTGAGAAGTGTAGTGGATAGTTATAGACACATACCCAACCCTCTGGCGGCCACAGCCGTTGCGACCAAGACCCCTCTCCTCCCGCTCTTGAAGTCTGCCAGGGCTTCCTCTCGCTCCCGCTGAAGACGGTCACCGTGGATACTGGTGGTGGGGAAATTGTTCTCTGACAGGTAGGATGCAATGAAGTCTGCAGTTCTCTTGGTCTCGACAAACACTAGTGTTTTGTTGACACCTGGAGACATGACATGAACCGGACATGTAATCAAGAGCAAAGTGAGTGTGATATACTATTAGAATTATAAAAACAAACAGTTGCAGAGAAACCTATAAACACATGACAACAGTGTGAAAAGACTATAAATTATTATAGGTCCATTTTTTCAATTAAAAGCGAACTTGAATCAAATATAAACAATATCCTTAAAGCCAAATCAGAATTTAAATTCTTTTTGTTAATTATTTTGGACTTGAAAAAATACATTGTGGTTATTTATGTGACTTTATGAACTAACATTACTTGGAAAAAGTTTTATTGCACACTTACTCGTAATATTTTGTTTGATAAATTATGCTATTGTCATAATTATTAATCAATTACTTATTATTTTTCCACATGAATATTAATCCGTAAGGTTGTGTGAAGCTAGGAAAAAGTCAAATTGAATATTTATTAGCTTCAACTTCGACAAAATAAGCTTGGGGTTGGAATAATCTTATTTTGAAAAATGTGAAGCTTCAATATATATATATGATATTTTAATCATTTGTAGGTGTTTACCATTTGATAGTAACGTTTATCCCACAGCATTTACATTTGTACACTAATAAAACTTTAAACATGGTAATTAAATAATTATTTATTTATGATGTTTAAAGTTTTATTAGTTGTAAATTTGTTACTAACCCTTGTGTTTCTTACATGTTGATAAAAAGATTTCTATGGGTTTTAGAACGATGGACGCTATTGATTCGTTCCATTATGTTCGAGTATTGACTAACTGATGCAAAGGAAACAATAATAAAATGGGCCAGTCAATTTGTTGATGACGTGATATCGAGTAAAATATTTTGGTTGAGATTGGTGATTTTAATAAATTACAATCCCAGTTTGTTAAAAAAAGAATTGTTTTAGAGTAAGTTTATTATATATTTGCTCTCTGTAAACGACTATTTTGCATTTTAAATAGTTTCATTGCAGATGAGACAATATATCTAATTATTATCGATTACTAACATTGTTCTATAGTTTATCAAGTTGATTGCCACATGGTCTGCTTGTTTCACATGATAAACATTTTTAATCTGTTGTAATTTCATTATGACAAAACAAAATACTAGGGCTCTGCGAGTCCTCAGATTTCGAGCTTTGAGCCAAACTTGTCATTAAAGCTAAGGATCGAAATCAAATGTTTTGTAGGCTTGCCATCTTTGAGATTCCTTTTGATATACGCACATATCAATTTTTAAGACACAAATGATATTGGCAGTTTCAATTATAAACCATTGATTAACTTTAACTGTTTTAGAATTAATATAAAATTTCACAGTGAAAATTTAATAGAGTTTAAAAGTATTTTCGACTAGTACACTCAAATATTTTTGTTCATTTTGAATTCTTCTCAAATGAAGTTGCACTATCATGACAAGGCAATAAAAATCAAAAAAGCTAAATAGATCACTAAATATTTTGATAATCATTATTTTTAATATATCTCAATGGTCCCTTTCTAAAATTATAATTTTAGTTAAAACAAAGTTAACAATAAGAATACACATACAGTTGAATTACCACTTCTTTGGTTTTACATAACAGCTAGCAGAAAATAGCAGATGGTATCAGTAATGCCAACATTCTTTGAAAGTAACTTTTGTCAAAATTTTTGGAAATAATTATTATTTACTAATTACTATTATTATTATCACTAACATATTATCAATCACTTTTAACAATATTTCCCCAAAGACTACAGTATAATTTTATTTACCATAATCAAATTTAAGAGAAAAAAAAAAGTCTAGTAATTTCTTTCTAATTTTTCTTTTAACTCTTGTGGCAATTACAGGTTAAATAGAGCATGAAATTTTACATTTAATGGTATTATATTCAGTTATTAATATTTTTATAACTGCCCTCGCATATCTTTAACATAAATAAATGGTTTATGATAATAAAGAGGAAAAAACAAACAAAATGTTTGTGAAATAAAGTTTAAATTTTGTAAACACGAGTATTAATACAACTCGCCGTCCAACCTGCAACAAGTTCCTCTATGTCATCAATTGGAAGCACAGCTTCTATCCAGTGGCCATATTTGTTGTCAGCATACAAAGTCCCTTTTAACGTTCTCTTGCTTTTATTAATTAATTAGAATTAAACAGCAAAAGAAAACTTCAATACTAAGCAACCAACAAAATGGTTATTCTCATAACCAAAATCTAACAATTTTAAAATACATTATAACAGTGAGTTATCGTATAAAATACAGTTAATAAAAAACCACATGCGTGAGTCAACAAGTTGAAGAACAAAATATTTTATAGTTGAGTACTATTGATTTGTACTTAGGTGTGTCTATGCTACCCGTTAATAATTTTATTACAAATTTGAATAGTAGTGTCTTTTTTGAATATTAATTCGGTTACTTAGTAATCTGTGTGTTCTTTTGTTAATATAATTTCGGTGTGTGAGCGTGTTATCCTAGAAAAATAAATGATTTTTTCGTGATCTTTAAATAATTATTTATCTATTATAACATTAAAGCGTGTGATAAAATAAAATAGTGAGTGTTTCTCAGTGATCGATATACATTATTAGAAAATTAAAGTGTATAAAGACTATAAAATAAATCTTTTAACCCCAAGATTGTGTTGTGTTGCCCTCTAGGCTAAACCTCGAGTTTTAAAATTTTTATATTACAAAAAAATCTGTGAAGTGTAATAAAAAAATACTTGTGAGTCTTTCTCCAGTGTTGATTAAATAAATACCAGGCCAAGACTTCAAGTTAAAAGTTATTGTATTTTTATTAGACTTTGTTACAACTGTTTTAGAGGTGTGAATCTAAAATAGATTTATGTTAATTAGGATAGCTTTTGATTTGTCATTGTCATTTATTTTATAGGCCTAAACATATTTTCTAGGATATTGAGTTTTGTTTGCTAAATTATTTAATCATTATAAATAGGCCTACATATTAAAACAATATAATAGATTGTAAAGGCGAGCATAAGCCTGAGGTTGTGTAAAACTTAGGTTAAGCTATTAATCTGGTCTTTTTCTCGAGCATGAGTCTGTCCAAACCCAGGGAAACACCCATGGAGGAGGGGCAAAGCTGTTCCAGGAAGAAGAGAGAGACATGCACACATCAGAGGCAAGAGGATATCAATGTTGCAGCAGTAATTGGACAAGAGATGATGGACGACTGATTAATTCAACGTGACAGAAAAAACAACAAGATAAAACACAGTGTTAACACTGTGAGACGGTGAGGTTAAAAAAAGTCTTATTTACATAATTACAAGCTACATATCCATAGAGTCACTTGTTTTAAGACTTGTAGTTCCTCTCATCCCTTGGTTGAAGTTCGTTCATGCTTTCTGTGTAGTGAAAATTATAAGGATACTGTACACAAACTATCACTTATCTTCTTCTACCTTCCAGCGCAGATAATGACCTGTTCGAGCTGAAATATAAAATATTAGTTCCTTACCCTTCTCTTTTTTAATCCTTTCAATTAATTTATCCATCCTTGCTTTTATAGGTAATTTTACATTAATTGTTTTAACCGTAATTTCCTGAACAATAGTTCACACCGTGTTCATGACAACTTTACCTTGCTCAGGTCTTTTTTAAATTAGTATTTTGTTTTTGCCACAATCTTTTCTTTCCAACCACACTCTGAATTGTTTACATCTTCCTTATTGTGTCCCGCACAGCGACGTTGGTAAGTTTGTTTATTAATTGTCTTTTACAAAATCGTGAATATGATAGTAATTTATCATAGACTTTCGTTCAACTTAGTCCCAAGTTTTCTAAATGGTTCTTTGATTTCATTTTATGGTGTCCATGATATGGTATTTTTATACCCAAACGGTGACCTGGCGGTCTAGGGGTAAGGTGTCAGACTTCTATGCTAGCGGCCGGGGTTCAATCCTCGGTCCCGGCACAGATTTATCTGATTACCAAACCCTTCCTTCACCTCTGACAAGACATCTTGTGAATGTGGGGAATGCCAGGCCTCGACCGTGGTTCGGATTCCACGTTAAACTGTAGGTCCTTCATTTCATCTCACAATCTCCCTACCATTTCACATTAGCGTAAGTGCGTATAACCCGAACGGGTAGTAAGACGCGGTGATAATAATAATAATAATAATAATAATATACCCAAACATGTCAGAAGAATATAAATCAGCATCATTCTAATGGCTAATTATCACAAGTTGTAATGGGAGTGAACCAAGATAAGGCTTAGATTTTATACATAACCTTAAAATAAAAACTATTATATTCTTCCTAAACATTGTAACAAGAACATTTTCATTACTTTATTAAACCTAATTTGGCGAGACTAGCCCACTAATTCAATTTTATTACCTAATTTACAACACTGTTGATCTTTAAACTTTGTTTTTGTCCTTAATGTGAATTTTAGACTTGTCGTCAAACCATGTTTTAATTCAGTTGATTTTATATCACTTTATTTTAAAAATTTATCTATGACATTTTGTAGCTCATTAAAAGCAAAATAAAATCAATTTTTTGAATATTAAAAATCAATTAATTCACATACTAATTTTAAGACTCTAATTCATTCAATTGAAAAGCTATATATTTTGATATTGCTATTCTTGAGTTTTCTATCCTCCTGAGTTTTAAGTTTATTACCACTCCTTACTTTAAACTACTTTAGAATGTTTTTTGAAACATATTATTATTATAATCATTACCACCGCTTCTTACTACCTGTTTGGGTTATACGCACTTACGCTAATGTGTAATGGTAGGGTGATTGTGAGATTGAAATGAAGGACCTACAGTTTAACGCGGAATCCGAACCACGGTGGAGGCCTGGCATTCCCCACATTCACAAGATGTCTTGTCAGAGATGAAGGAAGGGTTTCGTAATCAGATAAATCTGTGCCGGGACCGAGGAATGAACAGAAGTGTGACACCTTACCCCTGGACCGCCAGGTCAATATGTTGTAATACTGTTAAAAATGTTTTTGACTTTTTTTTTCCTAGAGACATTCAGATTTTTCACAGCTATAATGTTGTTAATAATACTAATGTTATAAAAAAAATTGGAAAAAATATTTTATGAAAAATTATTTATTTATTACAATAAAAACTAATATGGGATTAATGAAAAAATGAAAAAAATTAATAATTAATACTCGGCCATCAACATATCAAGGTCCAACAATAAATAGAAAGTAAATAAAACAGTCATATAGGTTTGTTGTTTAGACCTAAAATTTAACTGTCAGAAGTGACAGCTGCTAAACACATGTTTTTGCAGATAATATGCTTTGGGGTAGGGATACATAATTTCCGAGCTGTCAGTCAGCACCAAAGAAGCCGTCTGGGAGGTATAGATTGTTTTTGAACTTAGGTTATTTAAAACTCTCAATATGGATTAAATAGCTAAGTTAATTTTCGTACATCCATCACACACTCTGTCCTAACATATGGGTGAAGATTGACCCTGGGCACGAGACGATTCCTGAATAGCTCAGTGGTTAAAGCATTGGCGTACTAAGTCAAAGGTGCCAGGTTTGATTCTCGTGTGTTTTTCCTTTAAAATAACAAGTGTTCTTACACTGTTTCAAAACTTTTAATAATTTCTTTTTTACCCAGTCCGGAACAATATTTTAAACATAATTAAAGGTACTTATTCTCCATTTTGGAATATTAGCTATGATGTGTAATACATTGCATACATTTTAATACAAGCATTGCATTTACTTGGAAAAGAGAAAATACTTGTCATTTTATATATTTAGATTTATAATAAATTATTTTATGATTATTTTATCACATTTTGAAATATTTAACTGAATCAATTTTTTAACAACCTCGTGGATGCCTCTTTGTAAATAACTTGTTTCTGTCACGTTCAATAACATAGTTTAAATTCGTCGGTCACCATTTTGAAGTGCTGAATAATAATCTTTTTAAGTGGAATAAAACAATAAATGCCCGATCGCAAATAAATATATAAATAAATATTGGCCTATATTACTGTGATTAACTATAAAATTAATACATTACCATACATTTTCATTAACAGTTATCCAAATTGACATATGTCAGCTGTTTGATTAGGGATATATAATAGTAACTTTTTTGGAGCTGTCATCCAAGACTAAGCTCATGAATGCATTATTGTTCAATTACAAAACTAGAATTAGTTAATATTTAGTTGTAGAATTATGTTGGTTGACATGTCTAAAATCAGCATTGATCAACAATGCAATAAATATTTTACCAGTCTAAGATTTACATAAAAAAAATATTACTATTTCATATTGTCTACTAAATATGAAACAATAATTCAAATAATTAATAAAAAATATGATACAATTTAAATATTTAACTGCTTGTGATTATTATGTTTTCTTAAGTTATTTAAAGTTAAGCTTATTCAGGGAGGAGGGAGCAGGGTAATATTATCTCATTATAATGTCAGTTTTATGAACTTTTTGGTAATTGTTGGTGTAATTTTAATGGCTTAAAGAAATGAGTGTTCAAACCATTTTAATTAGTTTTTTTTTAAAAATTTTAGTGCTCTTATTTTAAAATAATTTTTTGTTATTTCTAATTTAAAGACCAATATTTAAGTTTTTTAAAAAAAACCTATTTCCCACAGTATTTTCGATTTGTAAAAAATTAATGTTATTTAAAGAACATTTGTTTAAAATATTTGTATTTTTATCACCTTAACATTTTAAATATGTGGTATATGAATTTTAAGTTTGTTTTGACTGGTGAGTAAATAGTCCAATCACTTTTAAAACAACAAATATAATATGGTCATAAAATGTTAAAATTATGAATAGCCTATACTTCAACTCTACTCAAACCTGCTAGCTTCTAGAAATACTATAATTGAAAGAAACAAACCAAACTCTCTGATCCCTAAAACATCCAATTTTAAAATATTATTTAAATCTCCCTAAACAAAATCTCTTTTTACTGTTTGAAGTATTTTGTATATGTATTTGGAAAAAGGCACAGCAACGATAAATATAAAACATTAGGAGAACAAACACAATATGGCTTTTCTTTAAAGAGATATATTAAATATTCACATCCAACGTCCTTTTTCTGTGTTTGTCCTTATGTTTTTTGTTCCCTTTACATGTTCCTTTCTTAGTGTCCTATTATTATTATTATTTACCAATTTCATTTTTATCCCGTTTGTACATTTTGGTGGTTTCCTCTTTAAGAAGTTGTGTTGTGCGTTTCACACTCCCTCCTGATGCGTTCTGATAGAATGAAACCTAGGTCAAGAGGCAGCAAACACCTCTTTGTCCAGTGGCAATGGTGTAAAGTGTGAACTGTGTTCTTTTCATTGTAAAAACCTTTGTGTTTGTTTCTTTTTATGTTTTACCTCCATCTTTCTTGTACCTTCTTCCAAATAAATATACAAAATAAAATTTAAGCTCAATCTAGCAATATTTTTATTTTTCCCAAGTGAATTATTTTCAATATAAATTTTGATATGCTTTGATAGGACTTTCTTGGGTATTTGGTAAATATTAACACATAATATAGAACGCTATTGACACCGTAAATAAAATGTCAACTATTAATGCACAGATAGATTAGTTGAAAAAAACTTGGTCAGTAAGATGAAACTTAAATTTTGCATTAAAATGATAAAAGTAATGGTGAATCACTGTTTTTAGGTGTTGAATTACCGTATTTATCTGAATCTAAGACAAGTTTTCCTCCAAATTTGTGGCTTCAAAATCCAGGGGATGACTTAAAATCGCAGACTAAGGATTTATCCTTTACCGCGCATTTTAGAGGTATAACACAGATCACAGGATATTCCTCAAATGGGTTGGGGATAGTTGAATTGAATTTTATTTAGTCGTGCTATTACTTAATATTTTATTTTCTGCATAACATTGTGAAAGTGTCACATTATAGAAGCTAGCATGTTAATGGTAGAGTCTAATGTTCGTATTTAGGGGGAGAAGGGTATGTATGAGACTCAGATTTTCTCTAACGATTATCATTTTTCATAGTAAAAATTAACTTCTCATTGTTTTTATGAAACTTTTTCAAAGTTAACCTTCTTGTGCAAAATAAATATTTGCAACAAAAAAATAAATTCCTAAACAATTCTGCCATCCTAATTAAATTTTAAGTCAACACAGGTGTTTTGTTTTATATAAAAAATAATTCTATCATACCTACCACTTTTAAAAAATCTATCCAAAACCACTGAAAAACCNAATTTAAAAAAAAAAAAACACACACACACACCCACCCACACACACACACACTACAATAGCAAGTTTCCAATGATAAAAAGATTAATATTGTAAATATTTTTTTTATAAAATGAAACTCCACATCTAAGACATTTCAATGGCGCCAAAGATATAAAAAGTGTGTTAGAAGTATTTTGGCGGATAATGTTTAATATATTTATAGGAAAACTATCCCAACAAAACTAAATCCAACCTTTAAATGCGTTTAAATATTTTTATTACTGAATAAGAAATGGAATAGGACCAAGAGTCTAAAATAGGATCAGAATTTAATGTTTATTGTTTGAAATTTAACTTATTCAAATCAATAAAACAGTAATGCTAGACACATCAAGTTTTTAACAAATGCTTTGTTTTCAGAAATAGGACTTTAATATATTCGAAAACTCACTTCACTGGCCAAACGCTCTAAGTTATCACACTCAAGAGACTGATCTGCTAATAATGGGAAGATCCGGTTCAAATTCCAGTCGGGTATATTGAGGGTGGTTTTTCCTAAATGATTTCCCATTCTCTTTTCGCACAAATAAGGGAAGATTACCTCTAAATGCTCCTTCCTCATCCATATCCTATTAAAGTAATTATATATTCATATGACCTTAACAGGCAGTAAGACGCAGTGATAAAAACATATTTTAACTTCGATTAGACCTTGGTAATATTTTCAAATATTCGCTTCAAACTGGAAAAACTGGCTTGGCACCATCCTATTAATGTGTCATGTACATAACAGCAAAGAATGGCTATAGTTAAAAATAAAATGATTATTTTATTTTATCTGTAAATATTTTTCGAAGAGGAGTCAAAGCTGATACTTGTTTCGAAGATTGGCGAATCCCTATCTTATAGATTAATTTGTCAATCTTTACCTTCTTCCTGGAGAAGTTCCACGAGTTTTGGACGTTTCTCGAACTTTGTGAGTTGATAGAAACGTTGCTCCACATCAGCACACGCCCCACCAACAATGCCTACAGCCAAGAACAAGTAGTTTTCCAAGAATTTCGCCGCCAGACGCTGAATATCCTCGGGGAATGTTGCGGAGAACATGAGTGTTTGCCTCTGGCCCTGGAACAAGATTATATAGTTGCACTTCTTGGAGCAGTAAGCTAGCTCAGCTCGGTACGAGGATTATTTATTTTCTTGCCTATCGTTTAGGCCCCCAAGTTGACCAAAATACCCTGGACTGTGTATTTCTTGACACAGTGGATTTAACGTATTGACCCAAAAATAGGTAGTATATTTAAAATACAATCATTTTCAAAGAAAGAAAAAATGTTTATGTCTTAAATTGATTTAAGTAATAAAATACACCCCATTTCCTTTACCTTTCCTAATGTTACTATTACATTTATTACTAAGAATATAAAGTGTTTGTCATACTCAATGGCCAATATACTTATTATACTGATACTATACTGACTTTTAACCAGTTTAAAAAAATAAATTCTTAATCTAGTGAAATGTGTGAGGTTATAATATGTGAAAAGAGACAATGTTATGTTGTGACTCGGGATAAGACGCTCGAATCCTTAAGGATATCCGAGATTCAAATCTTAAATTGAAATTGGTTTTAGAGCGCTAATACTGTTTATTGGTGATTCAAAACTAAACGTCAAAATTACTGATCTGGGCCTATAATTATAAATAGTTCTGAGCCACCAATAAACAGTATTAGAACTCTAAAAGAAATTTCCATTGGGGAGGGAGGAAAAAACCCTCAAATCTTCAAATCCTTAGTTAAGATAGGTTATTTTGATAGCGGTGAGAATTGAGGGTATATAGTTATCCATACTTATTTATAGCTTGAAGACTGTAAATCAAGAAACAGAACCAATAAAAAAGAAAGCATGATATTTCTAATTTATATAAAAAAAAAAAATTAAATATTGTATAGAGGATAGAAGGGCAAGGCCTACACACTTACCCGAAAGCCGTAGGCCTCAAAGTTCACAATTAAAACTAGAGATGGGCCAATCAAATCTTTGAATCCTCGAATCCACCAGATCATGACAAGTATTTGAGATTCAAGTATTCGGTATTTTACTGGATTTGATGGACGAATCTTTCACCTCATAAACAAAGCATAATATTTTGAATTCAAACATTACACAGTTAGGCCTACTTGAAAATCACAACTTAATCCGTAATCTTTATTTTGTCAGACAAAAGAATATATATATTAGGTGTGGAAAATCTTACGTGCCTAATACCCTTCCCTCCCTCCTCTATGAAAAACTTGGATTCGACCGTTTAAACACACTCACTTCTAAAACATTCACCTCACGAACAATTTTGTTAATATTTTAATGAACACATTAAAACTCTTCAAATACTGAAAATTAAGTCTAAAATTACAAATAAACAAAACAGCTCATGGCTTCTTTTAAACAGAAATAATAACACATTACACATACTACAAAGTCAGACGCTATTACACACAATACAAAATCGACCGCCATGACGTATTGTTTAATCGCCACAGTGATGATTAAATAAAGATACTGTTAATTCTTACTACCTGACTGGTTTTAATTATCTACAACTATGCAAAAAACCCCAATTTAATTGCACACGATCTTAAGTTAGACATTTTGTTGGGTTTCATGAAAAATAAATACTGTCGACAGTCAGACCGATAAAACTGTTTATTTATGCCCAATAGCCTAGGTATTGTATATTGATTGTTTGTTTAAAATCAATTTAGGTAATCTGATCACTTAGTAAGAGCTTTCGAGTTTTAAGAATTAAATAATGACTTGCTAATTAATTACCGTATTTACCCGAATATAAGACAACTAGAAAATAAGACGATAGCCATTTTGAAAACTTGAAATTAGAGAAAAATCTTCTTATTAATTTTTAGAGTAGTCAATATTTAGTCACTAACAATACAAATTAAAATAATACTATCACATAAATATTATTAATATACTGTACATAAATTAATCTATTATTATTATTATTATGGTATCATAAAATATTGTGTTTTAATATAAAATGAGTTTAAAACACACCATAAAACTGTCAGCCGTCATCGACATCACAGTCTTCTGTTCCAACCAAACCGTTGCTTACACAGCACTTCTTAAACGCTTTTATGATGGGTTCAGTAGAAATACTAGTCCATGCTGTTTTTATCCGCTGACCAAGTTGTCCAACTGAAGGCCTCTTAATGTTGCCACTGGGGGTTAAGGTGCAGTTCCCAGATAACAGCCACTCTTCATATTGGCGTCGAAGATGGTGCTTGAAAAATTTATTTACGGCAACATCAAGTACTTGTAATTGTGAGGTCATGCCTCCTGGAATCACTACTAGGTCTGTGTTTAAAGAGGCTATTTTATTTTGTACCTTTTCCATAAGATGACCCCCTTAATAAGGCTCCTGGTCGCCTGTCTGAAACTTCTTGAAGCCAAGAAACCATTAGATCACCTGTCATCCACCCGGTTTCATTACATTTAAAGATTACCCCACTTGGTAGCTAATCCTTTGGTAAATTCTTCCTTTTTTAAAAATAGCAAATGGTGGTAGCTTCCTGCCATCTTCCAACACTGCCAGCATGACTAACACATAGCTTCTCATTTACAGATGTTTTGAAAATAACTGATTTAGAGCCCTTTCCAGCCACTGTTCTATTAGCAGACATGTCAAAATACCCCGAGGTTTCATTTTCATTTCCCATTTGACCCAACAAACGATGGTGTTCATGCCGTAATTTAATTATGTGCCTTTGATACTACACGAGCTTCTCTTCGTAGTCCAATGGCAGCTTCTGGGATAACGACGTTCTCCTTCGTAAGCAGAGCCCTTTGCGCCTCATGAATTTTAATGCTCAACCAACACCTGCTTTTAATTCCTGTCTGATAATTTTTCTAATAATTTCCTCTTCCAATGCTTTCATTCTGATACTTTCTAAAGAAATTCCAAAACCTTTACGACTATTTTCTAGAACAAATTTAAGAACCGCATCATCTAGTTCGAGGTGACTCCCCACTTTTGGTCCACAAAAACATTTCCTTGTGGAATGAGCACATTTCAGCCGTTCCTTCATACTCCTCCAATGCTGTACATTTACTTTGGTGATTCCATAGTGTTGGGCAGCTTCACTATTGTTAGTTTGTTCGGCGAGATGAACCTCTTAATTTGAAGATAGAATCATAACTATTACAATGTTCAACATTTTTGTTCTGCTCTAAACTTCCTTTTTGTTCTACGTGGTCACCCATTGACTTTAACTTACTTTGACCTTGGCCTTTCCGCAATGACATAAACTAAATTTGAAAATAAAAGTCTTGGAAAGAATATGTTTTAGAACACACAACTCATAATATGCCAAGTGTCACCATGCTAATGTATCGACAATTAGTAAAGTTGTTAAAAAGTATCGCTGTAGTACTTCATAGAGATATATTGATAGTAACCATTCATTATATTTTTCCAGATGTTTTGTGAAATATCGTGAATGATAAGGTGTAATTGTATTTGCGTGTTTAGAATGTTATGAAAATGCATGGTACATGACTAGTTACTTCCTATCTCACATTCCGCATTGGCGTTAAAACTATACATTGTGTTAGTTGTAACGTTTAAGTACGCCATCTTGCCGACTCTTTTTACAAATGGATCAATGATATCAACTGTGATTTAGATGGTGGAACAATAATGGCCGATAGGGAGTGGTTCTAAATCAACCCGTGACAATGCGCCGCCATTACAGCATTCCTTCTATAAATCACATGAAAGTGTCAGTTGTCTTTTAGGCCTACAACAACATGAAAAACACAATTTACAATTCATTTTTTAACTATAAGATTTTTTCTGTATTTATTTGTTGCTTTACCACCATTTTAACTATTCAAGTTTTTAGTATAGTTATTGAGCTATGAAAGTGGCCAACATGGACATCCTTAGCACAATACATCGTAATTGCTGAAAACAACACAAATAAAATATTTAACTATGTGAATATCTGCTAAAACAAAAAAAATGCTGGTTTGTGTTAGAATTTAAACAAGCACATGCCTTTTCTTTGTAAAAAACCATAAACTGGCATATCGGTATTATAGAACATAAAAATGTTGACCTTATACCAACATTTTTCTTCATGCGCAAATATAAGATGACAACCCGACTTTTCAAGGCCGAAAACTGAAAATAAGCCTCGTCTTATATTCGGGTGGATACTGTATGTAATAAAGACCCGTTCAGGACAGAAAAGAAACGATCAAGGTATGACAGCCATGTTAGGAGAATGGAGAAGAAGAAGATAACAAAGAGGATAGATATTGTACTGGGGGGCAGGAGGAAGACCAAGAGACAGGTGGCTGATGGAAGTCCATAAAAGTGTGGAGGAGAGAAGACTACTGGATACTTTGGAGAGGATTATGTTCCTGACAGACCCAGACAATGGTTGGAAGCTATTCATGATGACAATAATAAACCAATGATTGTTTCTTTCAGATACCAGGGTGAAAGTACTCACGGGTATAAATATTGAGTAAAAGGGTACTGGTATCTAAAGAAAATAAATTAGATATTATCAAAGTGTTAATATTTTTTCCTCATTCATATCCATGTGGTAATGTAGTTGTATTGTAATCAGGTAGTCTTGTATTTTCTTTGCTCTCAGAATGATGGTCGTGTGTTACTGACCTGCCAATAAGCTCCGGCTCAGCGCGAGTGATGAGGTCGCTGATGAACTCCGTCTTGCTTTGCAAGTGGAGGTGCTTCTCAGGCAAGCAGCGACGAATTCCCGAGTACAGCGCAGCCACATAGCCTTTCTCCCGACTAGGGTCAGCCTCTTCAGTCAGCAGGGTATACGCTCGGAGAACTTTAGTACGGCACTCGCCACAGAACCTGGCGCAGACACATCTCACTTATCAGCACATATAGTTTGAAATCTGCAGCTTGATTTCAGTGAGATAAAAATAAGAATGTTTTTATTAGATTTGCAATAAAATGTTTTGCAAAACAAGTAAAGATATCACACTCAGGTGAAATGATAATAAGAGATGGGAGGAGCAGTTAACAACAAGTGTACAACTGAGCGAAGAATATTGGACAAGAGTAAAGGTATAATAATGGTGAAAGTACAGAGAAAGATAGAAGAATTTTATTAAACTAAACCAACCACAGGCTGGAAACTGTTAATGATTGTGAGGATATATGATTTCTCAATTATCAAATCTAGTGGTCAGAGTTCCTAGCTACAACTCCAGAGGTCCTGGATTCAATCATCGGTGCTTCCAGATTTTCTGTGAAGCAGTGGGTCTGTAACAGAGTCAACTCAGCTTCATAGGGACAAATGAGAAGCTACTTGAATAAAGTAGCAGCTCGAGTCTAGAAAACTGAGATTAACAGCCAGGAAGGTTTATTGTACTAACCATATGACACCTTTTATCCACTAATGTTGACAGTCTCAACACCAACAGACAACAGACTCTAGGTCAGTATTGCACAATTGCAGATTGAAGCCATGGAGGTTTTTTTTACCAATATTGAAAAAAATTGAGAATTTATCTTAATATCATGATTTTCAATTAACTTTACTCTCAGCTCCTAGACGTATATTAAAAATCGAAATGTGGTAGGTTTTTATTGAAACTAAAAAATGTGTAATTTTTTTTCAATTTCAATGAAAAACTAATTGAAAGTAGAAAAAATGCGAGGTTAAAATTTAAGAACTGTAAATGGGGCTGGGAGGACGAATCCTGGACATTTTTAAAGATTTTTTTTCCTCCTAAAAGTTTATCATATGATAGCACTTTGCTCGACCAATTTTCACATTTATTATCATTTTATTTGTAAAGAATGCAAATCATTTGAATATTAACCATCCCACATAAAAATATTGATCAATGACATGATAATGTGAACATGTAATTGAAGTAGGTCGAGTGTCAAGCTTGGGATTGAATCGAGGTGTCTCAGGAAAGTTGACTGGCGAGCTTACGTTCTGAATGCCATAAGCTTTTAGTTCTTGAAGGCCAGAAAATTAGTTTATAAATATAGATACACTATATTAGTGGTCAGCAACCTATTAGGGCTCTGATCGACTCATAAACTTATCAAAATCCTGCCACCCTTCATTTCTTCACTCTGCATTTTTTTTATCTATACATCTTATATTAGTTTAAAATAAAACTTCCTCAAATATTTATGTCCCCAACATTCTAGAAAAAATATAGACTTAACAAAAATGTATATCTTTTTAACCAAACTATTGAATATAACATTACAGATTATGGACAATCAAAGCTATTTTGGTCACACACAAATATTATTTGAAAGTACTTAAATACTGTATTTGTGAGTTTTGAATACTCAAAGATTGACTTTTTATGGAAATGTAACTTTCTTACGCAATCGACTGGTTGATGATGATCAACCAGTTTCCAACCCCTGGACTATATTATATGAGCCCGTCTACCTGTGTTTGCGAAGGTAGTCATTGAGCCTGGCGAGAAGTGTAGCAGACTTTATGATGAGCACCTCCTTGCGACACTGGGGCTGCATACACTCCCACACCTCGCGCCAGTCGCTGGAACTGGCAGAAGGCCGGGAGCGGGTCGAGTCCAAGGTGTGAAGACCGCAGCGTAGACTCTTCTTTGACCGCGGCTGATTTTCAACTAAGTTGCTCAGCCTAGCACTGTAGGCCACACAGGAATGGGAGTGTCAATATGTTGAAATTTCAGGGATGAGTTTAGAGAACACATTTCAATTACCAAAGTTTGAGGTGTTCCCAAGAACAAGAAGCAATATAAAATAGTTAATTTGGATAAAGAATACACTTGTAGACAAAAGAAGATTCTAAGCCCACCCTATGCCTCATAATTTCAAATTTAGATTTAAATTCTTCCTAGATTAAAAATCTAAATTTGAATAGTTTTTAACACTACTATCCGTTTAGGTTTCACACATATTGGCTACTTACTCAAATGTGGTGGGCACGAGGAAGGTTAATTTAGAAGAAGTGTACCAGCATTTGCATGAAAGGAGAGTGGAAAACTTTTTAAGGAAAAAACTGGGATTTGAAACCATATATTCTTAGTAATCAGCAGTCCCAATCTATTGCGAGTTTGCCATGTGACAGCATAAGCAGGCTCGAATTTGAATGCATGGTCACATGGTTGCTTAGTCTAAGGTACTACTTTCGCAATAGATTAGACTGCCAATAACAGGGAGATCAGGGTTTGATCTTGATTAGGTACACTTAGGGTGGTTTTTCCCAAATGTTTTCCCCTTTCCCTTTACATAAATGTGTATACACTTACTTTGAATTCAATCTTTCCAATCCTTAGCACGTTAGTGTTAATAGTACAGACCCGTATAAATAACTCAAATGGGTAGTAAGACACAGTGCTCTATATATAATAATTCAGATTCAAAGTTAAAAATCTTGTATCTGCAGTCTTGCTGTATCCTACTTGTCTGTAGGTCAGATACTGCTTGTTGAAGTTGAAATGTACCTGTGGTCATGAAGCATTGTGCATAGTGCTTGAGGCAGTTCTAGCTGGTCTCCCCTCACCGAGACTATTTCATTAGAGGTGATCACTAGTGGGTCCAAGGTGGGCTGCCCAGACTCTGCCAACTGAGCGAACAATCTCTCCACACTAGCAACAAACAGATGTAAATGAGTCTAGAACCTAAACCCCCATCAAAGTCAGTCAATGCCATGAATGATTCAAAGCATATGTCTTTCACAAGGCTAAAAGACACACCAACCAGATCTCAGGACGTTAATTAATCACTGTGAAAGGCAATGCCCCCATTTCATCAATTATATATTCTTCGTTCTTGCCAGGACTATAGCTTAATGGGCAGACACACTACTGACTAAGCTAAGGTGTTGAGCTATCAAAAGAATTAACACAATCTAGGCATATTTGTACCATATCTAACTTCAAAGGTCCAGCAGCTCTCTTTCTACTCATATCATCTTAACCGACAAATATTTTTGCTATTCATTTATTGTATATTCGTAGTCATAGTGTGTGTGTGTGTGTGTGTGTGTGTGTGTGTGTGTGTGTGTGTGTGTGTGTGTG